>JAPFBL010000721.1:0-110128 GCA_026182355.1 Hermatobates lingyangjiaoensis
CCACTTTTCAAAAACTTGAAGAAATGAAACCACGTTGACAAATTACTATTTGTTTTCAATCAAAATACAATTTTAATCAAACTATACAAAAAGTTGAAAAAATGAAATCAAGTTCAAGAGGTTTTACTTGTTTTCAACATAGTACACTATATTCAACTCGTTCAAAAACTCGAAAAAATGAAACCACGTTGACAAATTACTATTTGTTTTCAATCGTACTGCAATTTTAATCAAACTATAAAAAAATTGAAAAAATGAAATCATGTTTAAGAGGTTTTACTTGTTTACTTGTTTTCAACAAACTCCACAATATTCAACTTGTTTAAAAACTTGAAAAAATCAAACCATGTTGACAAATTACTTTTTGTTTTCAATCGTACTGGAATTTTAATCAATCTATACAAAAATTTGAAAAAATGAAATCAAGTTTAAGAGGTTTTACTTGTTTTCAACATACTCCCCTATATTCAACTTGTTCAAAAACTTGAAAAAATGAATCCACGTTGACAAATTACTATTTGTTTTCAATCGTACTGCAATTTAATCAAACTATACAAAAAGTTGAAAAAATGAAATCAAGTTCAAGAGGTTTTACTTGTTTTCAACATAGTACACATATTCCACTTGTTTAAAACTTGAAAAAATGAAACCACGTTGACAAATTACTATTTGTTTTCAATCGTACTGCAATTTAAATCAAACTATACAAAAAGTTGAAAAAATGAAATCAAGTTCAAGAGGTTTTATTTGTTTTCAACGTACTCCACTATATTCAACTTGTTCAAAAACTTGAAAAAATGAAACCACGTTGACAAATTACTATTTGTTTTCAATCGTACTACAAATTTAATCAAACTATACAAAAAGTTGAAAAAATTAAATAAAGTTCAAGAGGTTTTACTCTTTTTCAACATACTCCACTATATTCAACTTGTTCAAAAACTTGAAAAAATGAAACCACGTTGACAAATTACTATTTGTTTTCAATCGTACTGCAATTTTAATCAAACTATAAAAAAATTGAAAAAATGAAATCAAGTTCAAGAGGTTTTACTTGTTTTCAACATACTCCACTATATTCAACTTGTTCAAAAACTTGAAAAAATGAAACCACGTTGACAAATTACTATTTGTTTTCAATCGTACTGCAATTTTAATCAAACTATACAAAAAGTTGAAAAAATGAAATCAAGTTCAAGAGGTTTTACTTGTTTTCAACATACTACACTATATTCAACTTGTTCAAAAACTTGAAAAAATGAAACCACGTTGACAAATTACTATTTGTTTTCAATCGTACTGCAATTTTAATCAAACTATAAAAAAATTGAAAAAATGAAATCAAGTTTAAGAGGTTTTACTTGTTTTCAACAAACTCCACTATATTCAACTTGTTCAAAAACTTGAAAAAATGAATCCACGTTTGCAAATTACTTTTTGTTTTCAATCGTACTGCAATTTTAATAAAACTATAAAAAAATTGAAAAAATGAAATCAAGTTCAAGAGGTTTTACTTGTTTTCAACATACTCCACTATATTCAGCTTGTTCAAAAACTTGAAAAAATGAAACCACGTTGACAAATTACTGTTTGTTTTCAATCGTACTGCAATTTTAATCAAACTATACAAAAAGTTGAAAAAATGAAATCAAGTTCAAGAGGTTTTACTTGTTTTCAACATACTCCACTATATTCAACTTGTTCATAAACTAGAAAAAATGAAACGACGTTGACAAATTACTATTTGTTTTCAATCGTACTGAATGAAAGCTTTTTCACACACAATTTCAAAATGAAATCAAGTTGACAATTTACTACTTGTTTTCAATCGTACTGCAATTTTAATCAAACTATAAAAAAAGTGAAAAAGTGAAATCAAGTTTAAGAGGTTTTACTTGTTTACTTGTTTTCAACAAACTCCACAATATTCAACTTGTTTAAAAACTTGAAAAAATGAAACCACGTTGACAAATTACTTTTGTTTTCAATCGTACTGCAATTTAAATCAAACTATACAAAAATTTGAAAAAATGAAATCAAGTTCAAGAGGTTTTATTTGTTTTCAACGTACTCCACTATATTCAACTTGTTCAAAAACTTGAAAAAATGAATCCACGTTGACAAATTACTATTTGTTTTCAATCGTACTGCAATTTCAATCAAACAATTCAAAAAGTTGAAAAAATGAAATCAAGTTCAAGAGGTTTTACTTGTTTTCAACATCGTACACATATTCCACTTGTTTAAAACTTGAAAAAATGAAACCACGTTGACAAATTACTATTTGTTTTCAATCGTACTACAAATTAAACAAACTATAAAAAAATTGAAAAAATGAAATCAAGTTTAAGAGGTTTTACTTGTTTTCAACAAACTCCACTATATTCAACTTGTTCAAAAACTCGAAAAAATGAAACCACGTTGACAAATTACTTTTTGTTTTCAATCGTACTTCAATTTTAATAAAACTATAAAAAAATTGAAAAAATGAAATCAAGTTCAAGAGGTTTTACTTGTTTTCAACATACTCCACAATATTCAGCTTGTTCAAAAACTTGAAAAAATGAAACCACGTTGACAAATTACTATTTGTTTTCAATCGTACTGCAATTTTAATCAAACTATACAAAAAGTTGAAAAAATGAAATCAGGTTCAAGAGGTTTTACTTGTTTCAACAAACTCCACTATATTCAACTTGTTCAAAAACTTGAAAAAATGAAACTACGTTTATAAATTACTTTTTGTTTTCAATCGTACTGCAATTTTAATCAAACTATACAAAAAGTTGAAAAAATGAGATCAAGTTAAGAGGTTTTATTTGTTTTCAACGTACTCCACTATATTCAACTTGTTCAAAAACTTGAAAAAATGAAACCACGTTGACAAATTACTATTTGTTTTCAATCGTACTGCAATTTTAATCAAACTATACAAAAAGTTGAAAAAATGAAATCAAGTTCAAGAGGTTTTACTTGTTTTCAACATTGTACACTATATTCAACTTGTTCAAAAACTTGAAAAAATGAAACCACGTTGACAAATTACTATTTGTTTTCAATCGTACTGCAATTTTAATCAAACTATACAAAATGTTGAAAAAATGAAATCAAGTTCAAGAGGTTTTACTTGTTTTCAACATAGTACACTATATTCAACTTGTTCAAAAACTTGAAAAAATGAAACCACGTTGACAAATTACTATTTGTTTTCAATCGTACTGCAATTTTAATCAAACTATAAAAAAATTGAAAAAATGAAATCAAGTTTAAGAGGTTTTACTTGTTTACTTGTTTTCAACAAACTCCACAATATTCAACTTGTTTAAAAACTTGAAAAAATGAAACCACGTTGACAAATTACTTTTTGTTTTCAATCGTACTGCAATTTTAATCAAACTATACAAAAATTTGAAAAAATGAAATCAAGTTCAAGAGGTTTTACTTGTTTTCAACATACTCCCCTATATTCAACTTGTTCAAAAACTTGAAAAAATGAAACCACGTTGACAAATTACTATTTGTTTTCATTCGTACTGCAATTTTAATCAAACTATACAAAAAGTTGAAAAAATGAAATCAAGTTAAGAGGTTTAACTTTTTTCAACATACTACCACATATTCCACTTGTTTAAAACTTGAAAAAATGAAACCAGGTTGACAAATTACTATTTGTTTTCAATCGTACTACAAATAAATCAAACTATACAAAAAGTTGAAAAAATTAAATAAAGTTCAAGAGGTTTTATTTGTTTTCAACGTACCCCATGATATTCAACTTGTTCAAAAACTCGAAAAAATGAAACCACGTTGACAAATTACTATTTGTTTTCAATCGTACTGCAATTTTAATCAAACTATAAAAAAATTGAAAAAATGAAATCAAGTTTAAGAGGTTTTACTTGTTTTCAACAAACTCCACTATATTCAACTTGTTCAAAAACTCGAAAAAATGAAACCACGTTGACAAATTACTATTTGTTTTCAATCGTACTGCAATTTAATCAAACTATACAAAAATTGAAAAAAATGAAATCAAGTTCAAGAGGTTTACTTGTTTTCAACATACTCCACTATATTCAACTTGTTCAAAAACTTGAAAAAATGAAACCACGTTGACAAATTACTATTTGTTTCAATCGTACTGCAATTTTAATCAAACTATACAAAAAGTTAAAAAATGAAATCAAGTTCAAGAGTTTTACTTGTTTTCAACATACTCCACTATATTCAACTTGTTCAAAAACTTGAAAAAATGAAACCACGTTGACAAATTACTATTTGTTTTCAATCGTACTGCAATTTTAATCAAACTATACAAAAAGTTGAAAAAATGAAATCAAGTTCAAGAGGTTTTATTTGTTTTCAACGTACTCCACTATATTCAACTTGTTCAAAAATTTGAAAAAATGTAACCAAGTTGACAATTTACTACTGGTTTTCAATCATACTGGTGTTTTAATCAAACTATACAAAAAGTTGAAAAAATGAAATCAAGTTCAAGAGGTTTTACTTGTTTTCAACATTATACACTATATTCCACTTGTTCAAAAACTTGAAGAAATGAAACCACGTTGACAAATTACTATTTGTTTTCAATCAAAATACAATTTTAATCAAACTATAAAAAAAGTTGAAAAAATGAAATCAAGTTCAAGAGGTTTTACTTGTTTTCAACATACTCCACTATATTCAACTTGTTCAAAAACTTGAAAAAATGAAACCACGTTGACAAATTACTATTTGTTTTCAATCGTACTGCAATTTTAATCAAACTATACAAAAATTGAAAAAAAATGAAATCAGTTCAAGAGGTTTTACTGTTTACTTTTTCAACATACTCCCCTATATTCAACTTGTTCAAAAACTTGAAAAAATGAAACCACGTTGACAAATTACTATTTGTTTTCAATCGTACTGCAATTTTAATCAAACTATACAAAAAGTTGAAAAAATGAAATCAAGTTAAGAGGTTTTATTTGTTTTCAACGTACTCCACTATATTCAACTTGTTCAAAAACTTGAAAAAATGAATCCACGTTGACAAATTACTATTTGTTTTCAATCGTACTGCAATTTCAATCAAACTATACAAAAAGTTGAAAAAATGAAATCAAGTTCAAGAGGTTTTACTTGTTTTCAACATAGTACACTATATTCAACTCGTTCAAAAACTTGAAAAAATGAAACCACGTTGACAAATTACTATTTGTTTTCATTCGTACTGCAATTTATACAAACTATACAAAAAGTTGAAAAAATGAAATCAAGTTCAAGAGGTTTTACTTGTTTTCAACATACTACACTATATTCAACTTGTTCAAAAACTTGAAAAAATGAAACCACGTTGACAAATTACTATTTGTTTTCAATCGTACTGCAATTTTAATCAAACTATAAAAAAATTGAAAAAATGAAATCAAGTTTAAGAGGTTTTACTTGTTTTCAACAAACTCCACTATATTCAACTTGTTCAAAAACTTGAAAAAATGAAACCACGTTGACAAATTACTATTTGTTTTCAATCGTACTGCAATTTTAATCAAACTATACAAAAAGTTGAAAAAATGAAATCAAGTTCAAGAGGTTTTACTTGTTTTCAACATACTCCACTATATTCAACTTGTTCAAAAACTTGAAAAAATGAAACGACGTTGACAAATTACTATTTGTTTTCAATCGTACTGCAATTTTAATCAAACTATACAAAAAGTTGAAAAAATGAAATCAAGTTCAAGAGGTTTTACTTGTTTTCAACATACTCCACTATATTCAACTTGTTCAAAAACTTGAAAAAATGAAACCACGTTGACAAATTACTATTTGTTTTCAATCGTACTGCAATTTAATCAAACTATACAAAAAGTTGAAAAAATGAAATCAAGTTCAAGAGGTTTTACTTGTTTTCAACATACTACACTATATTCAACATGTTCAAAAACTTGAAAAAATGAAACCACGTTGACAAATTACTATTTGTTTTCAATCGTACTGCAATTTAAACAAACTATACAAAAAGTTGAAAAAATGAAATCAAGTTCAAGAGGTTTTACTTGTTTCAACATACCACTATATTCAACTTGTTCAAAAACTTGAAAAATGAAACCACGTTGACAAATTACTATTTGTTTTCAATCGTACTGCAATTTTAATCAAACTATACAAAAAGTTGAAAAAATGAAATCAAGTTCAAGAGGTTTTACTTGTTTTCAACATAGTACACATATTCCACTTGTTTAAAAACTTGAAAAAATGAAACCACGTTGACAAATTACTATTTGTTTTCAATCGTACTGCAATTTTAATCAAACTATACAAAAAGTTGAAAAAATGAAATCAAGTTCAAGAGGTTTTACTTGTTTTCAACATACTACACTATATTCAACTTGTTCAAAAACTTGAAAAAATGAAACCACGTTGACAAATTACTATTTGTTTTCAATCGTACTGCAATTTTAATCAAACTATACAAAAAGTTGAAAAATGAAATCAATTTCAAGAGGTTTTATTTGTTTTCAACGTACTCCACTATATTCAACTTGTTCAAAAACTTGAAAAAATGAAACCACGTTGACAAATTACTATTTTTTTCAATCGTACTGCAATTTTAATCAAACTATACAAAAAGTTGAAAAAATGAAATCAAGTTCAAGAGGTTTTACTTGTTTTCAACAAACTCCACTATATTCAACTTGTTCAAAAACTTGAAAAAATGAAACCACGTTGACAAATTACTATTTGTTTTCAATCGTACTGCAATTTAAATCAAACTATACAAAAATTTGAAAAAATGAAATCAAGTTCAAGAGGTTTTACTTGTTTTCAACATACTCCACTATATTCAACTTGTTCAAAAACTTGAAAAAATGAAACCACGTTGACAAATTACTATTTGTTTTCAATCGTACTGCAATTTTAATCAAACTATACAAAAAGTTGAAAAAAAAATCAAGTTCAAGAGGTTTTACTTGTTTTCAACATACTCCACTATATTCAACTTGTTCAAAAACTTGAAAAAATGAAACCACGTTGACAAATTACTATTTGTTTTCAATCGTACTGCAATTTTAATCAAACTATACAAAAAGTTGAAAAAATGAAATCAAGTTCAAGAGGTTTTACTTGTTTTCAACATAGTACACATATTCAACTTGTTCAAAAACTTGAAAAAATGAAACCACGTTGACAAATTACTATTTGTCTTCAATCGTACTGCAATATTAGTCAAACTATACAAAAATTGAAAAAATGAAATCAAGTTCAAAAGGTTTTATTTGTTTTCAACGTACCCCATTATTTTCAACTTGTTCAAAAACTTGAAAAAATGAAACCACGTTGACAAATTACTATTTGTTTTCAATCGTACTGCAATTTGAATCAAACTATACAAAAATTTGAAAAAATGAAATCAAGTTCAAGAGATTTTACTTGTTTTCAACATACTACCCTATATTCAACTTGTTCAAAAACTTGAAAAAATGAAACCACGTTGACAAATTACTATTTGTTTTCAATCGTACTGCAATTTCAATCAAACTATACAAAAAGTTGAAAAAATGAAATCAAGTTCAAGAGGTTTTACTTGTTTTCAACATAGTACACATATTCCACTTGTTTAAAACTTGAAAAAATGAAACCACGTTGACAAATTACTATTTGTTTTCAATCGTACTACAATTTAATCAAACTATACAAAAAGTTGAAAAAATTAAATAAAGTTCAAGAGGTTTTACTTGTTTTCAACATACTCCACTATATTCAACTTGTTCAAAAACTTGAAAAAATGAAACCACGTTGACAAATTACTATTTGTTTTCAATCGTACTGCAATTTTAATCAAACTATACAAAAAGTTGAAAAAATGAAATCAAGTTCAAGAGGTTTTATTTGTTTTCAACGTACTCCACTATATTCAACTTGTTCAAAAACTTGAAAAAATGAATCCACGTTGACAAATTACTATTTGTTTTCAATCGTACTGCAATTTTAATCAAACTATACAAAAAGTTGAAAAAATGAAATCAAGTTCAAGAGGTTTTACTTGTTTTCAACATACTCCACTATATTCAACTTGTTCAAAAACTTGAAAAAATGAAACCACGTTGGCAAATTACTATTTGTTTTCAATCGTACTGCAATTTTAATTAAACTATACAAAAGGTGAAAAAATGAAATCAAGTTCAAGAGGTTTTACTTGTTTTCAACATACTCCACTATATTCAACTTGTTCAAAAACTTGAAAAAATGAAACCACGTTGACAAATTACTATTTGTTTTCAATCGTACTGCAATTTTATTCAAACTATACAAAAAGTTGAAAAAATGAAATCAAGTTCAAGAGTTTTACTTGTTTCAACATACTCCACTATATTCAACTTGTTCAAAACTTGAAAAAATGAAACCACGTTGACAAATTACTATTTGTTTTCAATCGTACTGCAATTTTAATCAAACTATACAAAAAGTTGAAAAAATGAAATCAAGTTCAAGAGGTTTTACTTGTTTTCAACAAACTCCACTATATTCAACTTGTTTAAAAACTTGAAAAAATGAAACCACGTTGACAAATTACTTTCTGTTTTCAATCGTACTGCAATTTTAATCAAACTATACAAAAATTTGAAAAAATGAAATCAAGTTCAAGAGGTTTTACTTGTTTTCAACATACTCCACTATATTCAACTTGTTCAAAAACTTGATAAATGAAACGACGTTGACAAATTACTAGTTGTTTTCTTTCGTACTGCAATTTTAATCAAACTATACAAAAAGTTGAAAAAATGTAATCAAGTTCAAGAGGTTTTACTTGTTTTCAACATACTACACTATATTCAACTTGTTCAAAAACTTGAAAAATGACACCACGTTGACAAATTACTATTTGTTTTCAATCGTACTGCAATTTTAATCAAACTATACAAAAAGTTGAAAAAATTAAATAAAGTTCAAGAGGTTTTACTCTTTTTCAACATACTCCACTATATTCAACTTGTTCAAAAACTTGAAAAAATGAAACCACGTTGACAAATTACTATTTGTTTTCAATCGTACTGCAATTTTAATCAAACTATACAAAAAGTTGAAAAAATGAAATCAAGTTCAAGAGGTTTTACTTGTTTTCAACATACTCCACTATATTCAACTTGTTCAAAAAACTTGAAAAAATGACACCACGTTGACAAATTACTATTTGTTTTCAATCGTACTGCAATTTTAATCAAACTATACAAAAAGTTGAAAAAATGAAATCAAGTTCAAGAGGTTTTACTTGTTTTCAACATACTACACTATATTCCACTTGTTCAAAACTTGAAAAAATGAAACCACGTTGACAAATTACTATTTTTTTTTCAATCAAACTGCAATTTAATCAAACTATACAAAAAAAAAATGTTGAAAAATCAAGTTCAAGAGGTTTATTTTTTTTTACTTGTTTCAACATAGTACAATATATTCAACTTGTTCAAAAACTTGAAAAAATGAAACCACGTTGACAAATTACTATTTGTTTTCAATCGTACTGCAATTTATACAAACTATACAAAAAGTTGAAAAAATGAAATCGAGTTCAAATGTTTTACTTGTTTTCAACATACTCCACTATGTACAACTTGTTCAAAAACTTGAAAAAAAGGAAATCATTTTGACAAATTAGTATTTGTTTTCAATCATACTGCAATTTTAATCAAACTATAGAAAAAGTTGAAAAAATGAAATCAAGTTCAAGAGTTTACTTCTGTTCAACATACTACACTATATTCAATTTGTTCAAAAACTTGAAAAAATGAAACCACGTTGACAAATTACTTTTGTTTTCAATCGTACTGCAATTTTAATCAAACAATACAAAAAGTTGAAAAAACCAAATCAAGTTCAAGAGGTTTTACTTGTTTTCAACATACTCCACTATATTCAACTTGTTCAAGAACTTGAAAAAATGAAACCACGTTGACAAATTACTATTTGTTTTCAATCGTACTGCAATTTTAATCAAACTATAAAATATTGAAAAAATGAAATCAGGTTCAAGAGGTTTTACTTGTTTTCAACATACTCCACTATATTCAACTTGTTCAAAAACTTGAAAAAATGAAACCACGTTGACAAATTACTATTTGTTTTCAATCAAAATGCAATTTAATCAAACTATACAAAAATTGAAAAAATGAAATCAAGTTCAAGAGGTTTTACTTGTTTTCAACATACTCCACTATATTCAACTTGTTCAAAAACTTGAAAAAATGAAACCACGTTGACAAATTACTATTTGTTTTCAATCGTACTGCAATTTTAATCAAACTATACAAAAAGTTGAAAAAATGAAATCAAGTTCAAGAGGTTTTACTTGTTTTCAACATACTACACTATATTCAACTTGTTCAAAAACTTGAAAAAATGAAACCACGTTGACAAATTACTATTTGTTTTCAATCGTACTGCAATTTTAATCAAACTATACAAAAAGTTGAAAAAATGAAATCAAGTTCAAGAGGTTTTACTTGTTTTCAACAAACTCCACTATATTCAACTTGTTCAAAAACTTGAAAAAATGAACCACGTTGACAAATTACTTTTTGTTTTCAATCGTACTGCAATTTTAATCAAACTATACAAAAAGTTGAAAAAATGAAATCAAGTTCAAAAGGTTTTATTTGTTTTCAACGTACTCCACTATATTCAACTTGTTCAAAAACTTGAAAAAATGAATCCACGTTGACAAAAATTACTTTTGTTTTCAATCAAATGCAATTTTAATAAAATATACAAAAAGTTGAAAAAATGAAATCAATTTAAGAGGTTTTATTTGTTTTTCAAATTACTCCACTATATTCAACTTGTTCAAAAATTGAAAAAAGAAACCAAGTTGACAATTTACTAATTTGGTTTTCAATATACTGAAATTTTAATCAAACAATTCAAAAAGTTAAAAAAAGAAATCAAGTTCAAGGGGTTTTTACTTGTTTTCCATTGTTACCACATATTCCAACTTGTTAAAAATTGAAAAAATGAAACCAGGTTGACAAATTTACAATTTGTTTTCAATCTACTGGTTTTTAAATCAAACTTACAAAAATAAAAAAAATGAAATCAAGTTCAAGGGTTTTATTTGTTTTCAACATACTTCCACTATATTCCAACTTGTTCAAAAACTTTGAAAAAATGAAACCCACGTTGACAAATTACTATTTGTTTTCAATCAATTGCAATTTTTAACAAACTATACCAAAAAGTTGAAAAAATGAAATCGGTTTAAGAGGTTTTACTTTTTTCAACATACTACATATATTTCAATTTTCAAAAACTTAAAAAATGAAACCACGTTGACAAATTACTATTTGTTTTCAATCGTATGCAATTTTAATCAAACTATACAAAAAGTTGAAAAAATGAAATCCAAGTTCAAGAGGGTTTTTACTTGTTTTCAACATACTCCCACTATATTCAACTTGTTCAAAAACTTGAAAAAATGAAAACCACGTTGAACAAATTACTATTTGTTTTCAATCGTACTGCAATTTTAATCAAACTATAAAAAAGTTGAAAAAAATGAAATCAAGTTCAAGAGGTTTTATTTTTTAACATACTCCACTATATTCAATTTTGTTCAAAAACTTGAAAAAATGAAACCACGTTGACAAATTACTATTTGTTTTCAATCGTACGCAATTTTTAATCAAATATACAAAAAGTTGAAAAAATGAAATCCAAGTTCAAGATTTTTTACTTGTTTTCAACATACTACAATATATTCAACTTGTTCAAAAACTTGAAAAAATGAAACCACGTTGACAAATTAACTTTTGTTTTTCAATTGTACTGCAATTTTAATCAAACTATAAAAAAATTGAAAAAATGAAATCAAGTTAAAGAGGTTTTTCTTGTTTTCAAACAAACTCCACTATATTCCAACTTGTTCAAAAACTTGAAAAAATGAAACTACGTTTACAAATTATTTTTTGTTTTCAATCGTACTGCAATTTTAATCAAACTATACAAAAAGTTGAAAAAATGAAATCAAGTTCAAAAGGTTTTATTTGTTTTCAACCTACTCCACTATATTCAACTTGTTCAAAAACTTGAAAAAATGAAATCACGATGACAAATTACTATTTGTTTTCAATCAAAATGCAATTTTAATCAAACTATACAAAAAGTTGAAAAAATGAAATCAAGTTGAAGAGGTTTTACTTGCTTTCAATATACTCCACTATATTCAACTTGTTCAAAAAGTTGAAAAAATGTAACCAAGTTGACAATTTACTACTGGTTTTCAATCATACTGGTGTTTTAATCAAACTATACAAAAAGTTGAAAAAATGAAATCAATTTCAAGAGTTTTTACTTGTTTTCATTATTATCCACTATATTCAACTTGTTAAAATAGTTGAAAAAATGAAACGAGGTTGACAATTTACAACTTGTTTTCAATCATACTGGTGTTTTAATCAAACTATACAAAAAGATGAAAAAATGAAATCAAGTTGACAATTTACTACTTGTTTTCAATCATACTGCAATTTTAGTCAAACTATACAAAAAGTTAAAAAATGAAATCAAGTTGAAGAGTTTTTACTTGTTTTCAATATACTCCACTATATTCACCTTGTTCAAAATGTTGAAGAAATGAAACCAAGTTGACAATTTACTACTGGTTTTCAATCATACTGTAATTATAGTCAAACTATACAAAAAGTTGAAAAAATGAAATCAATTTCAAGAGTTTTTACTTGTTTTCATTATTATCCACTATATTCAACTTGTTAAAAAAGTTGAAAAAATGAAACGAGGTTGACAATTTACAACTTGTTTTCAATCATTCTGGTGTTTTAATCAATCTATACAAAAAGATGAATAAATGAAATCAAGTTCATGAGTTTTTACTTGTTTTCAATATACTCCACTATATTCAACTTGTTCAGAAAGTTGAAAAAATGAAACGAAGTTTACATTTTACTACTTGTTTTCAATCATGTCACGTATTTAGTCAACTTATACAGAATGTTGAAAAATGAAACAAAGTTTACAATAGTCTACTGATCTTATAACATACTCCTCTTTTAGTGAACTTATACAATGTTCTGGAGTGTCCTACACTCAACTTTACTATAAGTAATATAATAATAAACTCGGTAGCCACCAACTGATGTATTGTGCTGTTAATCAGTATGTGTTATTTGTTTAAATTTAACTGTAATCGCTTTATTAGTTATAAGAATCGTGAATATGATATCTGATGACAATGGTTAAACTGAGAGCCTGAAACTCATCGGACTCGTAGGCTCTGCAGTCATACTGTTTAATTGCATATGACATACTTCTTTCATACCATTGTTGTAACTCAATTTAACTTCAGATTTTATTTTCATTAATGGAAATAGAGAAGTATTCCTCTCTTCTATAGCTTTAGAGAAGATTTGATAGAAATCTTTGTCCATTCTGAGATGATTGCTTCGAATACAGATATAATGTGGTTAAGGGTTTCTACCTTTTCTAGACACAGAGTTTGAATTCTTTGTATGATGTCAAATATAGCTTCCATTCGTAGTAATAAAGTAAATAATCTAAAAATAACGATACAGAATAAGAGAAAAAAATAAGAGATAACATTGTTTAAGGCCAGAAATTACTAAGGAAAATTATGAAAAATAGGTGTAACTAATAAACTAAATTACTGTTTTCAAAGATATTAAAATATCTTTTCTTTTTTATTCACATTTGGATATGGATTAATAATTAGATCATAATAGAACAATGAGAAAAACCGGTTTTGTTATGCCACTGCATTAGTATCATAAAAACAGAAAGGTTCTGGAAAAAGAAAAATAAAAAGCATCTCTAGAATACAATAAGAGTAAGAAGTATTTTACAAAAGTTAAATAACATATGAAAAGAATACATTTTTGTTAAATACATTGAAAAAACGAAGCAAAGAGATTACTGGAGTTAATGAAATATGAAGAGAAAACAAAACTCTTTCTATACAATAAAAGATAAGAAAAAGCCAGTAAAAATTAAAGAATCCAAAATGTATACAGAAATCACACTAGCCTAATGAATGAGATCTAAATAAGGGAAGAAGTAAAGGAAATAAATTTAAAAGAAAAACAGCACTCAAACGAAATGGAACAGAGAAAGAACAAAAAGAAATTAACAAAGTTACATTATAACTAAAACAAGAGTGGAAAGTAATAGTTATTTAAACAAGGAAAGAAAATTATTTCAAAAAAATGAAAGACTTGGTTGTTTGAAATATATTAAAAATAAATGAGTGAAAAGTCAGCAGCTGAGATGGTCTTTACATTTGAGTAGTTTTTTTTTTATATGAAGCCTTTAATTGAACAAATAGGATGTAATGCAGAAATATTATCCAGGTACCTTGTCTTTTTTATTTTTTTTTTTAAAAAAAAAAAGAAGATTAGAAATTAAGGTATCACAGAAAGAGGCTTTTGAAAATATCTGCAACATTAATCTGAAAGAATTAGATATGAGAAACACATATCAAAAAACAAGTTATTTGCTCTTACTTTTCTTTTTCAATTCAGCTAAGTCACTGAAAAAGTGTGTTAAATATTCTTTTGTTAGATATGTCATTAGTTCATGACTTGTGCAATCTGTTATAGTGTGTGGTATTTACTCATCTTTTAGGATTTCAAGAATTACGTCTCCACAAAAAAAAAAAAGTTTGATATGAAACTAACAACGCGTTTCAAACACTTGGTGTTCTTCTTCCGGTTAACATTTTTTTTTTATTTTACTTAGTCGCAACAACGTAAATGGTAACATTACCAGTGACAATGATGAAAGAAGTATATACATTTGCACATGGAGGCAGGAGGGAAGAAATAAATCTGATCACGTTGTCCGTCGGAAATGATGCTAAACCGTCGGTCCCAAGCCTGTACGATGTCAAGTACTCGTTAAGGATCCTTACTCTAAATACACTAGAGTTAGAGAAAATTGAAGACTCCCAATGTAGAAATCAACAGGTAATGTGTTTCACCCATTAATAAAATGGGTTCGAAATAATAAATGAGCTACAATTGTCTCCTCTATAGAACAGCACTAAAAGGGGGCGTGTGGGCGCCCATTAGAACATAATTACATTACGTTACATTACGTGTGGGTGTGGGAAAACAAATAACAAACTTTCTAATAACTAGGTTGTTTTGTTGCAGAAAGACTTTCTCTACGTCTCTGTCAGCCTACAACTCTTTGTTCTGATCACCGTGTCCTCCCAGTTATCAAAGCTAGTCATCGTCTATTCCGAACTGCTCAACATCCCTCGGGTCCACAACTTTCGCATGTTCATTCTGGCCATCATAACAGGTAAGAAATGCATAAAACAAATTCATTCATTGAGATAATTTTAATAACATTTTGATTTTTGTTATGCATTAAACGATATTACAAAAAAATGTTTCTTTTTTTTTTTTGAATGAGCTTTGATATTATATTACGCCAAAAAGTATAAAAAAATATAAACATCATGTAAAGAAAATTTAAATTTTAACATATATGAATATGAGAGATACACATATATCGTTGAGAATATGAGGTGAATTCATTACTTGTGTAATCTGTTATAGTGTGGTATTTACAGAGGATGGGGAATTTCAAAAATTACGTTTCCACACAAAAGAGAGTTTAATATCAAAACTAAACGTGTTTCGAACACTTAGTGTTCTTCTTTAGGTTTACATCTGCACTGTTGACAGTGTTATTGTAACAGGGACCTAGGTTCCTAAGTTTCTGAAGAAGAAAACTAGTATTCGAAACGCATTGATAGTTTTGATTTTAAACTCTTTTTTTCTGTGGAGACGTAACTTTTGAAACTACCCATCATCAATATGAAGTTAATTACTAAACTTCTATCTATATTATAGAAATAATCATTATTATATAGTATAATAATAGAATATAAATCAATCATGTATCAAAATTTGTTTTTTGTGAACGAGTTTCAAAACATATGCACTATCAGAACCACAAATAAAAGTTTAAATACAAAGGCTTCTTTGTGTGTCTCTTCAAAATAGGATATAATACGATTAAATTTAACCAGTTTCAGAGAATATTTAATATCAGAATCAAACATTGTACAATATGAAACAGGCTTTTGAATACGTTGCATATCAATGGTCTATCGAATATATTTAAATTCACTTTGCTTCAGTAGGCGTGTATTATAGAGACGTCTGAATATGTCTATATTTAATCGGCTTCCGATCATGTTTGTTATCAGGATGAGTTATAATATGTATAGCTTGCATATTATAGTTTTATTATGAGTCAAATATCAAGAGCTGATCGGATAGCTGGCATCGGAAAGTATCTTCTATTAAAAGTTTACTGAATAAATTTATACTTAACTGTGTCTCCACTATCAAAAGTAGAAGAATATATTAAAATATAATAAAATTAAGAATACCAGGGTAAATGGATAAATGAAGCCTCCACACATAAGAGAGAAGCTTTTTTTTTATTCTACGCGTTTCGAACACTTCGTTTTCATCGTCAGATTGAAGACCTTTCAGAATGCTGGATTTAATTGAAACTAAATAATACCTGTACTTATAATAGTAGCCTATGGAAGGCTTTGCAGTAGGCTCAAAAACACTTTTACATATGAGCCGCTTATTTTGAAAGTGGCCTAATTCCATTTATGTTAAAATCGAGATATTTAAGGGTTTGCGTTTTACAAAATTTAAAAATATTGTCATTTTATTTATCAACTAATTTTTTTTATAAAAATTCTTAGTAATTTTAAATAAATTTTGTAAAATTTGCTGCAAAAGGTAAAGATAACGTAAAAATGTAATTATTTAAATAGCTAGCTAAATTTTTTTGGAAAATGGAATTAGGCCACTTTCAAAATAAACGGCTCATATGTGGAATTCGAGTGAAAACGACAAACGAGTTACGAAAGCTCTGTTAGAACATAAAACTATCATAAGTCGACGACTACCTGTAATTGGCTTCAAAACACAGGTCAATAACTATAAATAAGGTTATATTAAAGTTATGTTAAAGTTATATATGTAACATAAATAAGTTGCATTTAACTTCTCTATAGTTAACTGAAAATGTTTGAATATAACTTTATTTAAAAGGTATCTACTATCAGAGTTCAAATACTATGTTTAAATGTAACCGACTTCAGAACGTGTCCAATTTTAAGACTTCACTTTGTATGTTTATCAACGTCTTAACCACAGTAAGAAATCAGAAAAAAAAGACTAAGATCTTTCAATCGTAACAAGCGGTCTTCATTAGAGTCTAATCACGACTCTGTAGTTTGGATGTTGATTTTTATTTCATCTGTTTATTTTTAAATTTTGTTATGTATTCTATACGTCTATCTAAAATGCTAGCTATTTGCATAATTATTTATATAAAAAATAACATGAATTACTTATTGGATTAGAGTTCGTTTATCGCTGTAGTGACAGAAGAAGACAATTTTAGTATATCTTTTCTTTTTGTGTTATTATCTATTCACAGTTAACTGTACTGTGTATGGGACATCACTGTGAAGTCTACTCAAAAGCCATATTACATATATGGAGTTTGAGTTACGACAAAATCAAGTTACGAAAGCTCTGTCTGAGCCCAATGGTTTCGAAAGTCAACGACTACCTGCAGTTGACTTAAAAAGAAGGACAATATGTAAGAATACGTAAATGACCTAACAGATTACGTAAATGTCTTGTCAACAAGCATTGCCTAAATCTGAAAAATTATATGACTTTGAAAATATAATTCAAATGTATTCCAGTGACAAACATAAAAACTAATTTTACGATAAGAAAATTTATAATAAGTCTCATTGCAATTTAAATGGTTCATTTATTTTGACGTAGCTATTATGGTACGTATGAAACAAACACTTTGGCAAAAGTAATTTGAAAGTCATTTTCATAATTTTATTTATTTTAAGATGGTTATCTCCGGACTGTCAATTGTATTGGAAATGAATCATGGATTTAGGACAATGTGACAAGTGACTGAAGGTGAGACTTAATGGTCGTCAGTTTTAATATTCTAATTTTATGAAAATTTCCTCATACAATATGCATACTGAAGCGATTCTTATAACGACATTTTAGGATTTTAAATTTACTCAAATAATGCTTAACATTAGTACCTGTTTTGAAATAGGGCATATTTACTATCTTTCAAAACTACAGAAATACAATAATATTATTTTGTCCATCGCGTCATAACACAATGTATCTGTAAAAAATCATTAAAATATATCAAAATGTGAGTTGATGGAAGCCTAACTTACAAGGGAGCATATAAAAAATAAGCTGATCTACCCATCTTTGCCTGGGAAACAATATAATAACAAATCTAATAATAAATTACAAATAACGAAAACAATTTACATTTTATAATTTTCCGATATACTTAAGTTTTTTTATAAAGGAAACTAATAAGAAATGTAAATTGTAGATAACGCAAAAAAAAAAGATAAAATCTGGAGTGGCCTACACTCAACTTTACTATAAGTAAACTTAATATCAATCTTCTTAAATATATAATATAAAATGTTTCATTTAAGCATAATTTAACATCTAAATGGGAGATTTTTATTAGTCTTTCATTCCTGGAGGTAGTATAGATAGTGATTGATCGACTTATCAATATACAAGCTTATTTTTCTACATCACACAGCTGATGCAAATAATCTCATTAGTATAAACTACAGCAGTAATAACATTTTTGAAAAGCTAAAGTGAAAATTTCTTGATATGAAATAATCTCCTACAAGAGAACGTGGCTTTTGTTCAAATAACCAGTGGATTTTTTACAGCATTTACTTGACCTCCTACTATGTTGAATATTTAAGCCCAATTTTCAAATTTAAAACAAAAAATACTCTTATTTTCTTTGCAAAAAATCGAAGAAAAAAGTTTTAAGATAATTTCTAATTAAGGATGTACGATAATTACATTTATTAAACTTCAAACAAAAAATTTCAATATTGAATTATGTTTTACATTTTTGGTCTTTTCTAGAATTATTACACTGGGAAATTTATGGGCTCCTTAGTATTTAACAAAGTTATTTTCCTTCCCCTTTGTCAAAAACCATATATACCAATTTTGTCTCAGTGAGTTTTATCTTTTTTCCTGCATCTTGTACTCTGTTATAAGGTTGCTATGAATGTATATTGAAAAAAAAAATATATATTAGTAATTAGCCAGTTTACATACTCAAATCAAAGTCAAAGCCATCTATTCAGTATTATTTAAAACTTTTATAGTTTGGAGCTTCTAATTTTTGAAAATAATAAATATGAACTCTTAGACTAGAATAGTGAAAAAACTGGATATTTGTCAACAAACATAACTCCTTTTTTTGAGGAAAGAGTCCATTAGTCACACTTCAATATCATGGAAAGATCTACAATTCACAAAGATGAAGTAACTATAACTGATATTAAGTTTTGCTCAAGCGTGCAATATATAGATTCATAAATTAATATCATAGCTCATAATTTATCTTAAATATATTAATATAATAATACAGGAATTCGTATAATTTTGAATTACGTAGTAGTTTGAACTGTACATTGAACATGAATCATCATTGCGGCACTAAATTAAACGTAAAATAAACAGAGTGGAATGTAAAAACTTCACAGTTGTAATTCATGTTGAGAATCTCATATTGCATTTTTTTTATGTCAGAAATTGATAAATTTCTAACAAACAAGGAAAATCGTAAAAAGTATTAATTGGTTTCTGTAGAACCTTATATTGCAAAAAAACAGTAATTGCTCTGCTGGGTATTAAATTATAACTGAGGTGACAATTTAATAATAAACAGAAAAAAATAAACATTTTTTTTTAAAACAATAAAAAAAATCTGGAGTGGCCTACACTCAACTTTACTATAAGTAACTTAATATAAAATTTCTTGAGTATATAATATATAACGCTTCATTTAAGCATAATGTAAATATCTAAATGGGATATGATTATTAGTCTTTCATTCCTCAGGTAGTACAGATAGTGATTGAAGGACATATCAATATATAAGCTTATTTTTGTACATCACACAGCTGATGCAAATAATTTCATTAGTATAACTATAGCAGTAATAACATTTTGGAAAAACCAAAGTGAACATTTCTTGATACGAAATATTCTCCTACAAGAGAACATGGCTTTTATTCAAATAGCAGTGAATTTCTTACATCGTTTACTTGACGTCCTTCTACATTGAATATTAAAGTAAAATTTTCAAATTTAAAACAGGAATAACCCTTATTTTCTCTGGAAAACATCATAAACATCCAAGAAAAAATGTTGTTTTAAGATGATTTATAATTAAAGATGTATGATAATTGCATTCATTAATCTCCAAACGAAAGATATCAATTTTGAATTATCTTTTACATTTTTTGTCTTTTATAGAATTATTATACTGGGGATTTTATGACTTCTTAGTATTTAATAAGATCATTTTCCTTTCCCTTTGTCAAATATCATATATACGATTTTCTTCTGAGTGAGTGTTATCCTTTTCCTGCCTCCTGTACTCTGTTATAAGTTTGCTATGAATGTATATTGAGAAAAAATATATTAGTAATTAGCCAGTTTACATACTCAAATCGAAGTCAAAGCCAGCTATTCAATATAATTTAAATATTTTATATAGTTGGTAGGTACTAATTTTTGAAAATAATAAATATGAACTATTAGACTAGAATAGTAAAAAAAAAAACTGAATATTTCTCAACAAACATAAGTCCTCTTTCTTGAGGAAAGAGTCATTCATCACATTTCAATATCATCGAAAGGTACTACATTCACAATGATAATGTAATTGTAACTGATATTAAGTTTTGCTCAAGAGTGCAATATATAGATTTATTAAAGCATTTTATGAGACAAATCCATCATGCCATGGAAGACCGAACCGGTTCTTAAAATTACGTAAATCCTTATTCAGACCTGTATTAATTAGCCCACTATCAAACTCTACAAGTGTCGCCTGACTCACGTCATTTCCGCATGTATATAGCCTATATATAACTAAACAATTTAGTTTCCGAACTCAATATTTTAAGTACCAGTTCGCAAAAACTGGTTCTTAAAAAATTTGAATCCCACCACTGGATAAAGTAATGTAATTAAGTCAGATGAGTGGTAATGTTTACCTTTAAAATGTTCACGAAATCCCTGCACAAAGGAAACACCTCAACTTCAATAATTTATTCTTAAAGAGTGTTTATTTAAGAAAGTAGTTTCTGTTTTACATCAAAAGCATTATTATTATTTTTTTCTTTTCAAGTAAAGTATAATTTAAATTAATTTAGTTGTCGACTATATATAAATGTTTAGTAACTGTTTTTTTATGTTTATTAGTTTCTTCATTAACAGCTTTAATTAATTCGTTTTAGAGTAATTTAAATTAATGGTTTGAAATAGCACAGTTACAAATCTTAAATAAACTGTTTCCTCGACATTGAGGTCGTTAGCTTCACCAAAGGACCCTTAATGACTCAGCATAATTCTCATCTCAAACTACCGGGAAAATTCATTTTGTTAAACTTGAAATTATTTAATAACTCGAAAACATGTTCTTCTAGCGAAACTATCTTTCTTTTATTTTCCTGAAATTAGAAGTTTTCTTAATTTCTTTAGTTTTATTTGAAAAAGCATTAGTAGTTATTTTCCTTTCAAGTTGTTACATATAAATTATGTATTTGTAACTATAAAAATATTTCACAGTAAACACGTTAAACAACAATCAATGTTCAAACAAACCACAATAAGAAATGGGCAAAAAGACCAAGATCTTTCAACCGTAACAAGACCGCATTTTTTTCTCTATTTCTTATTGTGGTTTAATCATCGTATATATACTCGTACCTATACTTCTCTTGTCAATGTTGCTTTGCAATGCATTTTTACGAAATTCATAATATTGGTATTTTTGAATATTAAAGACAAAACTCTTTATTTTAATGCTAGAAGATATTTACTGACTTTGCGTGGATGAATAAATAAAAAAAAACTTGAGTGGCCTACACTCAACTCTACTTCTAGTAAACCTGTAAATTTAGCAAACTCATATATAGGGACCAGGTTAGCCTAGCGGTTAATGTACTCTACTCTTAACTGGAAGGTTCGAGGTTCGATACCCACCTGGCCCTCGATTTATTCACACGGGATTTGTGTGTCGACCCTCGGAGAGGACGTTAAGTCGTTGGCCCCGAGCCTGTACGATGTCAGGTACTTGTTAAAGATCCCTACTCTAAATACACTTGAGTTAGGAAAATTTAAGACTCTCAATATAAAATCACAGGTCAAAAAAAAAGTCTGTAAGGGCTAATGTTTTTAACCCACTACGAGATTCGTTAAAACCAGAGGTTCCCAAGGTGGGTTCCGCGGAACCCAGGAGTTCCTTAATGGACTGTCTGGTGTTCCGCAAAAACATTTAGAGAAAAAAATTTTTCTAATTTTTTTTCTTTAGTGGATATGGATTATCTGTGTTTCTTGTGAATCATGAAAGCGAATAATACTTATACACATAAGTAGAAGTGGCCAACATTTTATTCGTATTTAGGATGAATCACTAGTCAGTTTTTGGAGCTATCTGATTCCCGAATTTCCTTCTATTGTAAAAATAGCACTTCACACATTGATGCCACTTCCCACTGCCTACTTATGTAAAACCGGATTTTCCTTTTATACTTCCATAAAAACTATGTATCGAAGTAGACCTAATGCTGGGCCTGTCTTGGGAATCAAACTCTCAACTATAAAGCTATAAAAATAATTTCAAAATGAACTTTGCGTTAAAATTGCTGGTATTTCTGTTTTATGTGTTATTTACTTATGGAAAATATGAAAATTAAAATCTTTTAGTTTTGAATTTTTTATTCGTAAAATACACATTGCAGCAATATTACTTTTTGATTGTTTTTAAACATACGTACTATTTATATAAGCATATGAAAATATTTATATTATAATTGTATAAAATCATTAAAAACTGGAGTTCCCGGGAAAGTTACTGAAGCAAAAGGGTTCCCCCGTCGAAAGAATTTTGAGAAACTCTGGTTTAAACAAAAAAAAAAATCATATAATCAATAATGATTTTTATTTGTTTGTGGTTAAATCCATATTAACAGTTACAACAAACTTTAAAAAATCAACCTAGAACAATCTGATGTATTATTGTTATTAGTATTATTATTATTATTATTATTATTATTAATAAACTGGGGAGGTTGAACGTGATTGGACTCGTGATCACCGCTCCGGTGTCTGCCTTATTGTGCATTCCTTTGTCGTTTCCACTTTCAACTTCAGATTTTAAATTGTTTAATGAACATCATAATATCTAGAGCCAGATTTTCTAACTACCTTGTACCAAATTTCTTTTTTCTCCTTTTTGCAATAGCATCTTTGCTGAATAATATATTATTATTTATAAGAACAATAATAGTAATGTAGAGTTCTTGACTCATTGATAGTGCAATACGTAATTCTGTGGTATCTTACTCATGTTACGAAGTTTTCAAACAAGACATGTTTTTTTTATTGAAACTACGCGTTTCGAACACGTAGTTTGAATCTTTTTTTATGGAGACTTTGTATTATTCAATTACCCGAGCATGTAGAAATTCTGATTAAAGAAAATATTATCAATCAAAGATTTTCATAAAGTAAATACTCACATTTGCGACCTTAGTTCATTTGATTCGTGGATTTTGCTGTTTAGTTTTTTTATCTTTTGGGACTCCAGTGTTTTTATAGCTCTGAGAGTTTTATTTTAACCTATCCTTAATTATGGATGGGTTTTTGTGACTTATTTTTTTTCAGACAATAAGGCCAGGATTTATTATCGGAGCTTTCCTCTTTAACCATCGTTGATTAATGTGGAGAACATGCTGTATGAGCTCAAATTCAGTACTATCAACCGTTTATGGTTAAAATAACATTTTTGTGTGTGGGGGGGGGGGGGGGCTCTGTATTATCCATTTACCCTGATATGAGAAAATATCACATAATTACGGATTGCACAACTAATGACTATATTGATGTATATGGTTAAAAATTTAAGTTTAAAACAGTTTTTGCTATGTAGCATGTTAGTGTCTAATTTCAACATCCAATGAAGGACATACTCCAATGGTCATAAATCTGAGCATGTCGTCCCACGGAGAAGGACGTTAAACCGTCGGCCCCGAGCCTCTACGATGTCAGGTTCTCCTTAAAGATCCCTACTCTAGATACACTTGAGTTAGGCAAAATTTAGGACTCCCACGGTAGAATAGAATCAATCTTCATTGTGTGGTATCACAAAGGGCTAAAGCTCAGCCTAAATGTGTTCCCTTGTGGGACTACCACTACAACCTAACCTAACCTTAGTACATATTAAATCATGAACACATAAATTTTAATATGCAAGTAAATAACAACACTGATTGTCCTTCTTTATAGTTTATGAAAATGTATTGCTCTTAGTTGACATCACAGGGAAAAATTTCATAAAGAAAATAAATTTACATCGTATAATATATTTTGAGATTCTTTTGTAAATTGTTTAGTTTTAAAATATTTAATCAGAATATCCTATAATTTGTTATTACATATTTTTTCCTTTCATTAATTTCACAGAGCTATATAGCAGTAGGCAAGTTATGTGTCTTCCTCAGACTCCATATAAATTTTGATAGTACTAGTATTAATATGTGGTTATATTTGATAATGGATGTAACCACGCTGTTTCCTAACAAGTTGACTAATGGGCATTTGATCGTTTCATTTCCTGATAGTAACGTACGTTTGTCTTTGTTTTAAACAATTTATATTAAAATAAAACTTGAAATTACTGTTAATTCTGTTAATGGTTTTTTAATAAATATGTCCAAAGTATATACTTTCGTCTTTAGTAAATAACCTCTCCGAACTTAAACAACACCATAAATTTAAAAACTTTTCAAACTTTCTTCTCCATAAATGCGTAAAAGAAAGTCAGTAGTCCTCCGTGATTTTTCTTTTAAAAAACAAAGATAAAAAATGGACTGATTTTTAAATATTATTATTAGTTGTTTTGTTCTTGCTCCACTGTAGGTAAATTTAAAATGATTTAGAATTTGTTAGTATTAACCTTATAAATAATATGATCCATATAAGAGATAAAAAGCTATCAATAAACTTTTGTTGTGCTCGTAAAATCAAAAATTAATATTTTCTAAAGATTATCGTTTTATATTCAGTTCTTAATTTCATAAATGTCAACAAATGAAACATATCAGATCTTAATGTGAAAATATCAATTCTAATTGACGATTTAATCACATCCAAGGGATAAATTCTTACCAAATATTGCTCCTCCATGAGTCAGCGGGTTGTTGCAATGAGTCTCCATTTTTTTTCCCTGACCTGAAAAAAGAAATGTTCTTTTACTGATTGAACGTTTACTTAGTATAACAAATATTAATTAAATAAGTTTAATGTCTATTTTCTATATTTTTATAGAAAATTTATTTTAATATAAAATTTGATATTTTAATATCAAAATGTATTTAAATTTTAAATAAAATTTATATAATATCAGAATCAATGTACTCAGAGTGTATTAAAACTTTACTTGTACCTATTATAGAACGAGTTTTTAAATTTTGACCACCAAAGAAAATTCTCATTTGAATCCTATTCTGTATATCTTTATTGCCAAGCAGAATAGTTGGACTACACCTATTTTGATATAAATATTATGGACCAATTTAGTAATAAAACAAAAGAAAAAAAATTTTCATATGAAGTGCCACCTAGAAAGTTTAATAACGGCGCTGAGTTGTCTGTCCAGTCTCACAGAAAGACTAATAATAGAACTTAATCTCTAATTAAGATTAATATCTAATTAGTCTCCCAGATAATAAGATCTTAAATATCAAATTTAGTGAATATACATTTATAGATTTTCCTATAATCTATTAGCATAGGCACGAACACACACACACACACACACACACACACACACACACACACACACACACACACACACAAACACATACACAAACAAACACACAAACACACACACACGCATTTACACACATACACAAACACACACACACACGCATTTACACACATACACAAACCACACACACAACACGCACACACACACACACACACACAACACTCTCTCTTTCTCTCTCTCTCTCTCTCTCTTCTCTCTCTCTCTCTCTCTCTCTCTCTCTTCTCCTCTCTCTCTCTCTCTCTCTCTCTCTCTCTCTCTCTCTCTCTCTCTCTCTCAAGCCCATTAGCTAAACCCATCTAATCGGATTTAGAGAACCTCAAAATAATGTGTTTCCATTCAAAAATCCATATCCACATTTTGACCAAATGGGGTATATTTCCATTACTCTATATGTTATACATATAGAGATAAACGAAAACAATAATTAAAACTACGGAATTCGTAAAAGCACTATAATATAATTAATATTCTTCATTGCTTTTGTACAGAACAACACAATGTTACAAAGGACTGCTTGTTTAACTGAACTATAGCTAGATTTAACATTGATTGCTTAATCTAGGATAAATTACACGATGATTAATTGATGCTTCATGACAGCAATATTGACGTCTAACGATAATACCCACTCCATTCATCTTAATACCTCCTGCACATCCTGAAACTTAGCCTCTCACCCGGAACGCTTTCGCCTTCATGTTATTTATCTTGGTTTAGCATCAGCTGAATTAAAGCTCTCAGTAATTTTCATAGAGTGTTTGTGGGACAATGCAGCTCTTTTTACAATTTTTGTAAAAAAAAAATCCAATGGAATTAGTATAACAGCTTTTATATACTATACATAAATCTGATGTCTGATTAAGTAATAAGTAAAGCAGATGCTCTGCGATTAGTTATTATGTAGTATTTACATGTTCTGGATTAAATACTAATAGAAGCCATTGCATCAAAAATTATTAATAGATATTATACTCTCTGAATTGAACGATAAAAGGAAAACTTATTCGTTTTTCAGCATAAAATTCAGTTCGGAGCACTTAAAATTAAGAAATTACAAACGCAAAAATAACAGAAATTTATTATTTTATATACCAATGATTTAAAGGATTGTATGGCTGTATTTGTTGCCACACTACGTACCGTTTGTATGGATGGTACATTTGGGTAGAAGGATTTTGGTGGAAGCTGTTAGGTTAGGAATAAATATCTGGTTCTCTTATTGAAAGTAATGAAACATTGTAAATTAGTTAAGTCCTGTTTCGCTAGAAATATTTTAAATAATGTTATGCTGTTGTGACATGGTTCATTGATAGAAAAGTGAAAATTATATTGTCGCTGGCCTCTAGCTTAAATAATTCTGCTATTTACTATTATAAAGGAATATTTCAATCATTGGATTTGGATGCAATCCAAATACAAAGTGGTAAAAATTTGTTACTAAATGGGTAGCAATGTAAGAATATTCCACCTTGTTTATATAAATAATTCCTATATTTATATATAAAAAAATAAAACTAAAGCTTGTTAATTGTTATATAATAAATTTTGTATTTGATATATTTCATTTTATATAGAATAGTTATTCAAGCAGATATTGTGTTGTATTTACTCATCATTAGAGAGGAAAGGAAACACTAAGTTTTCATACACAAAAATAATTTAATTATAGTGATTAAATGATTGAATCATTTTTGTCTAGGCAGACTGAGTGTTTCTTTTCCTTTGAAATCATTTTACGAGGGCTATTCACAAAGTAGATTACGTTTTTGTCTAGCGTTGCAAGGGGCGCAGCTATCGCGGTCATCTTGGTGTGTGAGTGTTCGCCAGATCAGTCGGCATCTAACCGTGCAAGGGAAAAGGGAGAAGTGTTGCTCTTTCCGTTGCTGCAGGCTTTTGTAATGTGCGCCGCCATTGAAAACCCCGCCAGTTGTGAGGTGCGGTCAGTAATAAGGTTTTTGTGGGCAAAAAAACTTAAACCCATAGAAATTTATCGCCAACTGTGTGAAGTTTACGGGAACAACGTGATCAGTGAAGGTGGTGTTCGCCAATGGTACATTCGTTTCAAGAATGGACGAAGTAATGTTGACGATGAAGAGAAGAGTGGGCGGACAAGCATTGTGACCGATGAACTGGTGGGAAAGATCAATGAAAATTCATTCACCATTATTCGTTTCACCATAACCGAACTTTCCTTCAGTTTTCCGCAAATTTCACGCACTTTGTTGTACGAGATTGTTTCTCAAAAGTTAGGTTACCGTAAGTTTTTGTGCCAGGTGGGTACCAAAACTTCTGACAGACCATCACAAGGGTCAGCGAATGGCTGTCTCTTTGTCATTTTTTGGACAAACGACAAACTTTGTCATTTTTGGAGGCCTACGAGTACCACGGTGATTCATTCCTTGATCGAATCGTAACGGGAGACGAGACTTGGGTCGTTGACGACGACTCTCTCCGCGCGGTCGTGACTGACTGGCTCAACACTCAGGCGGCGGATTTCTATGAGGAAGGAATTTCCAAGCTCGTTCATCGCTACGATAAATGTCTTAACTTGTTTAGCGATTATGTAGAAAAATAAGTATTTTAGCTGCTCTTTCAAATGTATATAATAAAAACATTTCCTGTACATAGTTTTTTTTTAATTCCAAAACGTAATCTACTTTGTGAATAGCCCTCGTATATAGGTGGCAACACTGACGGCGGTTGGTAAGGAGCAAGATGATACAGCCTTATATACCTTTTATATTATTATATTATTTATATTATTATATTTATATTATTATATTTATATTATTATATTATATACCTTTATACCATAAGGTATACCTTTATACCTTATGCCTTACCTTATATCAAACGTATCTAATCCAAATTCATGATCCAGACAAAACTGTAATGCATTTTAAAATATTCTAACGTAGTGCAATCAGTTATTACGTGGTATTTACTCATTATAGGGTAAAAGTCTCAGTCCGTTGTACCACGGACACTCACCCTTAGGTTATCAGTTATTAAGTGGTATTTACTCATTGTAGGGTAGAAAGCTAATAAAAAGGCCTCCACTTATAAAAATTTAATCGTATAAACAACGCGTTTCGAACACGTTGTTGTTGTTAAACCATTTCATTAGCTTTTTACCCTGCAATTTTAAAATATGTCTAGAAAATAATTATATTCTTTTTAAGATCAAATTTTATAAAAGAAATACTACCCTATATTTGTCTAAACGTACGGATCTCAAACTCAATATTCCTGAGGGCCAAATGAGGATTTTCGCCGTAACCCGAGAGCAACATCATGAAGATTATAAAAAGTAGGACTAAATAAAAAATGTTATTCAATTAAATGTTCAAATGTTATTTTATTGAACGAAAACAGTCAATCTTAATTAGGAAAAATAAAATTAAGTTTTTTTGATAATCCATTTATTAATTAATAACTGTAATAAGAGTCTCAGAGAGATTTTGTTTTAGTAATTCATCTGGCAGCCTTTTGAATCAATAAGCTCATCAGTATTAGGCTTCAATTTATCTAGATTAATAACCAATAAGGAGAAAAAAAAAGTTACTTCTGAACGCCAGCCAATAAGATTTGAGGTGGCTTCACTCAATGTTCATAACAGATTTGTAAGATTTATTATATAAAATGTTTTATACATAGCTAAAATATGTAATTTAGTCGTCAGAAAAACATGTTAATAAAGGGCGTGTTATTTACCTTTCTCACCTTATATATATATATATATATATATATATAAACTAGAATTTAAAAAAGAACACATAGAAAGGAAACCACTGAACTCACTACTATATTTCGATGTCCTCGTCTTCAGGAAAAGAAGTGAATCGCTCCAAAGGCTGATAACGACTTATATATATAGTTATAGTTATATAATATATATATATATATATATATATATTTCTCTCACATCTCTTCTCCTAAGCCTCCATAAACTGCTGGTGGTATGGTTCAATGTGGACGTCGTGGATGTCTTACTTGTCCTATCATCAATCCTGTTCCTTCCTTTATCTCTGTCCATAGTAAACGCACCTACCCTATCTCTCACAAGACCTCTTGTACCTCTGGTAACTGCGTTTACCGTTTGGATTGCACCCAGTGTGATTCTTTTTATGTGGGTTCGGCTTCCACCAAGCTAAGCCTGCGTATGAATAATCACAGGTCATCTGTTGGCAAACGCAGTGACCTTCCCGTTGCTACTCATGCCAGTTCTCACGGACTCAGTTTTAATGACTGTTTCCGTGTACAGGTCCTGAGACAGATTGATCAGACTAATTCGAAAGTTACTCTGAGAGCTTCAGAAGAAGCACTTATTAGTCTTTTGGTAGGTAGATCGGCTCCTGGGCTTAACCTCAATCGTTGATTTTTTTTTTTTTTTTTTTTAATGTTGTTATTAGCTTTTAATTTTATTTTAGTTAAATGTTTTCATTTTTTAATTTTTATTTGGCTTTTATTTCTTTATCTTCCCTGTCTACCTTTCCTCCGAAAGTTGGCTACACTGTTTGAGTGCTGCAGTTCGAACGCCAAGTCAGTCGTTATCAGCCTTTGGAGCGATTCACTTCTTTTCCTGAAGACGAGGACATCGAAATATAGTAGTGAGTTCAGTGATTTCCTTTCTATGTCTTCTTTTTTAAATTCTGGTTTATATATATATATATTATATATATATATATATATATACCATGATAAACTAATATATATATATATATATATATTAGTGTATTTGGGGAGCAGGCCTTCATCTATACAAGTTTTGTTAAAGTAATTTATTACAATTATTTAGTAATGTATTTTAGTAGATTAGTATCATTGTTATGTTGTTATTGTTATGTAGTGTGTATAATTTAATTGTGTAAAAATAACCTTGAAAATGGTCGATGTGGAACGAAACATGTTGGTGTATAAAAATAAAAATTTTGGAGAATTGATATATCTAGTCCCGAACTCTTGGAAGCCAGAGGTCAGAAGATGGGAAAAATTAAGCCGAAAAAGTGTGAAATTAGAAATAGGCATAGGTTTTAACAAAACTTATATTCCTTCCCTTCATAAATAGGCATAGGTTTTAACAAAACTTATACTCCTTCCCGTAGGTCGACTCTTAACAGTACAGATATTAACCTGAAGAAGTACACTAAATGTTTGAAATGCGTTGTTAGTTTCATATTAAACTTTTTTTTGTGGAGACGTAATTCTTGAAATCCCCCAAAAAATATAAACATTTATTTAGTGGAAGTAATCAGTCTAATGCATTTATCTTGTGACGCAGAATAGCCTAATGGATTAAAGATCATAATAAAGTTTGTTCTTTTGCAATGGTTTACAGTTCGATTTCTCATGTTTATTGTAAAATATGTTATATGTTTAGTTTATGTAAAATATGTAATACGTTATATGTAAAATTGTAATACATGTGTAAAATATGTTTAGTTTAGGATATAAATAAACATTGTGCGATTGGTATACCGATTCCACTAGGATAAATCCAGGGCCAGGTGGAGATCGAAATTGAACCTACCTGTTCAGAGGCAAGTACGGTCATGACTGAGCTAACCTGGCTACCTAAGAATGTATGTTGCTAATTTCTTTTTGTAGAGAAGCAAGAGGTAGTTATTATTTTATGATATAAATACAAAAACAGATGGTATACAGAAGAATGAATGTTATATTACCTTTAGAAGTGTCTTGTGAACTATGTATTCCGTAATACTTGTGAACTGTAATAAGTTTGGTCGTTTGATTGCAGGCATGTGTGTCGTGTGTTGCCTGTGCGGCGCTCTACTACAGAGCTTCAGCAGAGAACAGGCCGGCTGGTGGCTTGTCTACAACACCAACATGTTCAACATAACAGCCAGCTATGCAGCTCTCCTCCTGCTAATGTACGTCTTGATTGGGACAGACCTGGCTTGCAAGTTAAACAAACTTCTTCATGAAAGCAAGCCGCATGCAAATAACACACTCATCAGAAGGTACTCATCACTTATTATTGCGAATTCATATCAATTATGATTAATATTAGAAACATAATAAACCTGTTTTGATATTATTGCGCGCACCCTGCTTCTTCAGCAATATCGCGAGTAATAATATAACCGATTGATGCCTTTTAACGTGAAAGCTCTTTCGCCGCATCTCGAGGGCACCAAGCCCTAGCCGAGGATAGAGGCAATGTCAGCCTCCGAGGTGGACCAATCGGAGGCGCGGTCGCTCTTAATGTACGATATCCTGGCTCTTCGCGGCTATGACTGCAGTTGAAATCTTGCATTTCCTAGCTCTTCGCGGCTATCACCGCAGTTGATATCTTGCATTTCCTGGCTCTTCGCGGCTATCAACTCAGTTGATATCTTGCATTTCCTAGCTCTTCGCAGCTATCACCGCAGTTGATATCTTGCATTTCCTGGCTCTTCGCGGCTATCAACTCAGTTCATATCTTGCATTTCCTGGCTCTTCACGGTTATCACTGCAGTTGATATCTTGCATTTCCTGGCTCTTCGCAGCTATCACCGCAGTTGATATCTTTGCATCTCCTGGTTCTTCTGGGGCGATTTTCTTCAAACAGAATAAACCATCAGATCTCCTATTATAATTCAATATTTGTGCAATCTCTTACAGTGTGGTATTTACTCATATTTGAAGCTATCAAAAATTAGGTCTCCACACAAAAAAAAATTAATATGAAACTAACAACATTTTTTAATATGAAAAAAGAAAAAAAATTTTTTGGAATAATGTATTAATAGGAAAATAAATTTAGACAGCAGTGGGATTTAGATTATATAAACTCATGATAACAACTCTTTAGATCAGTTTCTTTCAGAGATGGGTAACGCCCAAAACCTGTCCGAAAACGCTAGCAGCATTATACGAAGTAAGACGTTTTATACTGTTTTTAATATTAATCATACTAAACTCAGATGTACTAAAGATATGGATTAATATATCAATTATGCTGGTTTAGTTATGCTAACTACTTACTAGTAGTCTTCGGACATTTTATAAGTGTATATAAGTATGGGAAATATATAAACTGCGGATTCTATGCACTCGCAGTCTGTGTTATCTGCGATAGAGTGTGAAAGAGGAAATATTATTCAAGATTCTATCATCTAGTTAAATAATTTCGTATTTTATTGAGGATGATCTCCATTAACTACTTAAAAAATACCTCTCAGTTTTGTTTGCATCCTGTATACACACACACCAGTACTGAATGTCAACATTGTGAGAAACTCAATCCCCAGCTATGTTTGCAGTGTTATAAATGCATGGAAATGTTTGTTTCTTCTCTCTCTCTCTCTCTCTCTCTCTCTCTCTCCTCAGCTCTAACACCCTCTTTCTTTTTCATGCAATTATGCATAGTGCTTCTAACACTATTCTGATTTTTTTAAAGTCCAGCATTGAGTTATCTTAGTGTTGATTTACTCTGCAACCTCAACATTAATCCTAAAATGAAGTCTAACTCAATACAGCCTAATTAAAGTCAGTATATTATTGAAATGGGTTTATACATGTGATATAAAACATTTAGCCTGATTACAAGCCTTGATATTTAGTTATTTCAATCTTAATATACATATAGTTCAATGTTCATAAAGAAACATATAGAAATTAAAAGCACACACTTACAGTCTCTAATTTTCGATTGGAACCGTCTTCAGGAGAGAGAAGAGAGGGAAATCAATCGTCTCTAGGCCAGTGCACTTGGTTTCCCTCTCTTATCTCTCCTGAAGACGGTTCAAACTGAAAATTAGAGACTGTAAGTGTGTGCTTTTAATTTCTCTACAATTTTTTTATGTACGTTGAACTATATTTGTCCGTTTCGTATCGTATTTTCATCGAAATATATATATATGTATAGATATATACTTTTTCGATGAAAATACGATCCAAAACGGACATTTAATAGCAGATTATGCATTCACGACTTTTTTATTATCGCTTCTATTTTTTTCATGATCCTGCTTTGAGTTGGTGATAATTGCTAAAGCAAGCTAGCAAACGACATTCAGAAGACTAGAACATTAAAAAACACTTCACCGGGAATATCTATATTTAATTGACTACTAAACTAATACAAGAAGCGTTTCAGCCACGTGTGTCATCGTCAGGTTCTTAAACTACTTATATCAACTAAATGTACAGATTACATACTACATTGGCGTTGAAATGCCAACTGAACACTGTTATGATAAGCCTAGGTTAAAGTTGGGGATGGAGTGGGGGGTGAGGGCGGGACAACAAAAAACTCATAGCCCTTCAACTCAACCTAACTCGGTCATCGCCCGATTAGTTAGTATCCGTTCTTACTAATTTAAAAGAATTATCAATATTCTTAAAACTAAGGATTACATTAAAGTCATTTAAACATTTAAAATATTTAAACTAACAGTTTAATGTTTAACTAAACAGTTTTGTATATTTAAAGTAGGTAAAATATCTTTAATGTACAGTATTTCTAGAATTTGAAGTATATTATCTATTATCTATGACCCAAATGTGTTTTTAAATTTTTTTTCTCCTAAACTACTACCTCTGGAGTTTTAATATTTTCAGTTTATTATGGTAGTAACAAAAACAATAACAGAAAAAAATCTTCACATTTTTAAACCAACCATTTTAATATTTTTAAAATATTAAAAAAATTTTAATATTTTTACTTATGATTCTATCTGAAATCTTGCGATGACAATACAAGCCATACCCTTTGACCGATCAAAATGAAATTACAACTATTAAAAGAGCATGGTTACGTAAGGTATAAGTTGAGGGATGCGACGAGATATTTTTTTTTTCAAAATTTCATTAACAAGTAGGGGTGGTATAGCACATTTTATGATTTCAGAAAATATTTTTATAATGGTAAAATTAGATTTTATAAGTTTATAGACGAATATTATTGATGAATTAAATTATTTAATTAATTAAATTACAATTATAATAACTTATTATAATTGTGACTAACAGATGCAATGGACTTGGTTAATATTTGAACTAAAACTATTTGCATTGTCAATGAGAGAGTCAGTGAGCAGCTATTCATTAAAAGGCGTACATTGACTGAGGCAGATCCGATTACCTGCCTGTTAATAGGAGAGAGGGCCAGTCATGTTATTTCGAAGCCATCAGATATACTTTAAGAACGATGAGTTGATGTTATATAGATTGGATTTCGTCTTGAGTGCCCTTCAAGCAACCACCACCCTAAATCAGTAAATAAAATATTAAACCAACCAGAAATCGATAAACCTAATTATTTTCTCATTCATAACCGTTAGCTTTCACTTCGCGTTTCATTAGACTTTCCTCCTTCTTATAAAAAAAAAACAAAGAATATTGTTTATGAAATATCAACATGACTAACGAACCAAACTAATTAGGAAATTCTATTCTTAATTTACAAAAATATTTTTGATTTCTTTTCTAAAACGCATTAGTCATTAATTAAAAATCGTTTTCAAAATTATTTTCAAAATTAAGTTTAGAACTTAACTAAAGTACTTAGGAGTCAAATAAAGCCTTAATAATGTAGGGTCACTTAAAACGCCAAGTCCAGTGATAAAAATCTGAAGCTTTTAAAACAGAGACAATTGATGTTAAAACGCATTGTAGTAATAAACCAAAAGCTGATTAAGAGATCAAAACTAGTTATTTTACGAATGAAAAAATATTTCCATTTTTCTTTTCGTTGCATAGAATTGCTTCTCAAGAATCAGTCCTTTTATACGTTTCAATCAAATTTTTAAAGTTGCCTTTCAGTTTATTAACTAGATTAACTTTTGTAAACAAAGTCAATAATTAATTGCTTTTTACTTTATCATAAGCAAAGTGTAGTGACCGAGAAAACATTTCATCTCTAGATTTTGATAGAATTAAATGTTTTGAGGTCCCAGAAGTCGCTTTATGAAGTTTTTTCGACGATGTTTGTGTCTGTGGGGGAGGGGGGGGGGACTATGTTTCAAAAGTTTGTGGACATGCTAGAGTTCGAGATTCTTTGATGGACCACATTGATATTTTTCACAAAAAGGGGCCTCATAGGTAGAAGAGTTCTATTGTTTCAGAGCCACTATGTGACGAAAAAGTCACTTTTTTTTTTGCAAAAACCTGTTTTTAGATAACATTTTTTTCTCCTAAACTCCTAATTCTAGAGTATTGAAATGTTGATATTATCTTAGAGGTTACAAATGCAATAAAATATCCTCAAATTTTTAAAACAACAGACAATTTTTTTTCAATGAAATATAAAAATTGTGACCTATAATTCAATCTGAAAGCTTGAGAGAGCTTTTGCAATCCACCTAGTTTGATGGATAAATATGAAACAATACCTAAAAATAGAAAAATTTTTTAAGGACAACTTGAGATATTTTTTTTTCAAAATTACATTCACCAGAGGAGCGTTACAATACATTTTGGGGTTTCAGAAAATGTTTTTTTGACGCTGTACGACTCATTAAAAAACCATGAAATTTTGTCCAAAAATGGAACAGAAAATTAAAAATTTATCAAAAATAATTCCTGAAATTTCAATCACGCCAAAAAGCAATAAAGTTATAGCAACTTATTGTTTGTCCTAGGCGAACGGATCACCTGCCGTACTTGTGGAATATATTTAATTTTTTTTTTAGAAAAAATAAATGTCTATGTAGAATATAAACAAACTACTATTGTTTAAAAATAACGGAATCATGCTATCTATTGTTATATCATACTTAAATACGATAAAATAGGTAAGTTTACCAAATGATAAGTCTCACTGTTAACGGCGTTTGTACAAGTTTATGTTATTATACACACACACGCATATGTGTGTGGTGTACACTAATGCTGCAATAATTTATCAAATAATAAATATGTTGCTAGTATAAAAATCAATGTTATTAACATTTCTATTAATTAACTTATTTGTTGAAAGTATGATAATTATGAATTACCATTCAACATTATGTTGCTGGTTTACTAGCAGCATGGTAGCCACATAAAGGACTGTATTGTAGTGGATAAATGCAAAAAGGTTTAAAATAAAATATCCATTCCAAATAGAAAATCATATATATAAGTAGGAAATATAGTTTAGCTGTATAACGAGTTATGTGACGTGAGGTCTACTGGATTCAGGGATTTGTTGACATTGGGGCCGGCAGATTCCCATTGCTTCATTAATGGCAAAGTTTCAGCGATTCCTCAACTAACTCAAAATAACCATCATCCTTTATAATGGATTTAAAGTTTTGACGACTAAGTGAAATTTCCAGCTTACTAGATATTACTGCTTCCATATCAAATGCAACTATATTCCAGTATCAAATATTAATGTTCATTAAAGCTTATAACTGTATAATCAAATACATAATTATTTTTGCTATAAAGTAATTTTGGAGGAAACTTTATTTACATACACAAAAAAATGAGCTGTAGACAATCACATCTCTATTTTTGAAATCCTAAAATAAATGAACAAGTAACAACTCAGAATATAAACACACATAAGAATAGGTCTGTTGGACCTATTGGAGTGTGTGAAAAACTGTTGATTAGTCTTATATATATATATTGATAAAAGTATCCACCGTGGAATAGAAACAAAACTAAAGTTTATCGGGACTCGGTCAGTTCTTCAGGTTCAAATTAAACCCTCATTGCCAACGTTTCGGTCTTTATTTAAAACCTTTTTCATAGGCACAAAATATAAATTTTGAAACAGAAAAACTAAGTAATACATTAGAAATTATTTTACAAAGAAAAATAGTAAGTGGATTATAACAACAACTGTAGTCTGAATCAACACGTGACACTGTAAAATAAGTACATTTTTTTTTAAAGACAAATATGTCTTTAAAAGACATATTTCAAAGTTTCATCACTGAAACTTTGCCATTAATAAAGCAATGGGAATCTGCCGGCCCCCAATGTCAACAAATCCCTGAATCCAGTAGACCTCACGTCATATAACTCGTTATACAGCTAAACTATATTTCCTACTTTTATATGATTTTCTATAATATATCATTTTATCATATATATATAATCCCCGAGTCTAATTCCCATGTCACCCTTAGAGCTTCCGAAGAGGCATTCATATGCCTCCTTGGGGCTCGTTCTCCTCCTGGTCTCAACCTGTACCGTTAATTATTTTTTATTTTATTATTATTATTATTATTATTATTTTATTATTATTATTATTTTATTATTATTATTATTTTATTATTATTATTTATTTTTTATTATTATTATTTCGTATTTTTTATATATTTTTTATCTTGTTTTCTAAATAAATATTGGAAGGATTTCTATTTTTCCTCTCCTCCGCTGGGGAGCAGCATTGCGGTGGTTCCACGAGTTACTCTGGAGGCCAGTAGCAGTTTGCTTCTCAACGCGAGTACTTCGCACTTCTTCCCGATGACGACGGATGTCGAAATATCGAAGTGAGTTCTGAAGTGTCTTTCTGTGTTCTTTTCTATGTGTTAAAGTGTATATATATATATATATATATATATATGATCAAACCACAATCAGAAATGGGAAAACAGACGAAGATCTTTCAACTAACAAGAGGTCTTCGTCAGAGTCAAAAACCGAACTTTTTTTGACTCTGACGAAGACCGCTTGTTACGGTTGAAAGATCATAGTCTTGATTCCCATTTCTTTTTGTGGTTTGATCATTGATTGTTATTTCACGTGTTTATGTGAAATCTTTATATATATATAGTTCAATGTAGAACTATATATATCAACCAGTGCGCTTGGTTTTCCTCTCTTATCTCTCCTGAAGACGGTTCAAACCGAAAATTAGAGACTGTAAATGTGTGCTTTTGATTTATCTATGTTTCTTTTTCTACATAGAACTATATTTGTCAGTTTCGGATCGTATTTCCAACGAAAAAAGTATATGTATATATATATATATATATATATATATATATATAACAAGATTTCACAATAAACACGTGAAATGGGGAAAAAAAGACAGAGTCAAAAACCCATCTGATGGCATCATAGTCAAAAACCCAATTGATACCTGTTTTGATATTAGCACGTAACCCAGCCTTTCGGCCATATCACGAATAATAGCAGAACAGATCGATGCTTTTTAACGTGAAAACTCTTTCGCCGCATCTCGGGGACAAAAGCCCTAGCCGAAGATAGAGGCAAAACAGCCTCCGAGATACGCCCGAGGTGGACCACACGGAGGCGAGCTTCCACGACACCACATCAAGCAAAGAAAAACTACTAAAAAGTTACAAAAACAAAAGACTATGACTTCTTCCAAATGTCATCAAAAACTCAAAACAAAAAACTAACTACTGGTCAAACAAAAAACACTGTATAGAGTAAAAGCCAAACAAAAACAAAAAACTAACACACTTCAGTATCATAAGATCAAAAGTTTCAGGTCAATCTTGGATGTGTTGTCCCCTTTCATCCTCTAATTTTTCTTATTTCATTTATATACTTGAGAAAGTCTTTCCTATATGTAGTGAGCGCACCTCTATATGTCTCTGCCACAAAGCGACCCGTAGCCATTTCATACTTAAATCTTACTCCAGCGTATCTGGGACAGACTTCTAGGATGTGCTCTACACTCTCCAGACCATCTCCACAGCAACAGCCCGCACTATCCCTCCTCTTAAATCTGAAGAGGTAGGCACCGAAGTCCCCATGCCCCGTCAGAAACTGGGAGAGCCAGTGATCAATCTGAAGTTCACCCCTCAGCCTCACTCCAGTGGTTACGCTAGGAATAAGTCTATATGTCCACCTGCCCTCGTTCCCCTCGTCCCATCTCGACTGCCACAGACGCATACCCCATTGCATAAGCTGTTTTTCCCTGTCCTCGACCTCTCCCGGAGTGTACATCATCCACCTGGGGCGGTACCCTCGTTTGAGGAGGAACAACTCAACCCTCAGCATTATCTTTATATCCAGGGGCATACGTCCTGTCAGGACTTGTGTCGCTAGGGCAGACGCTGTTCTATATCCCTTAGTGATAGCTAACAGTGCCCTACGCTGATGCGAAATCAGAGCTCTTCTATGCTCGGAGTTTAGGTTCATACCCCAAAGTGGAGCTCCGTACAATGCTGACGATTCAAATATTGCACAGTAGAGAAACCCTCTTGACTTTTCACTAATGCCCCAACTAATTCCTGAAAGCCTTGTAATATTCATAAATCTTCTTAGGGCTCTCCCTGTTATTTCGTTTATGTGCTTTGTAAACCTAAACCCCTCACTTATCAGCACTCCCAGGTATCTAACCTCTTGGTTAAATCTTATTCTTACTCCATCGTAAAATATCCTGGGCATACTGCCGCGATTTAAACGACCCTTCAGCATCAGCGCAGAGCACTTCCCCAAGGATAACTGTACTTTAACGTACTGGCACCAACTCCTTATTACTGACAATGCATTATTTGCCTTTTCTTCTATTTCCCTCCTAGACTCAGCACACACGACCACCACCAGGTCATCCACATATGCTATCGGTATGTGCCCAGAGTCTAGGAGTTCCTTTAGCAACACCTCAAAGATCAGTGCCCAGAGGATTGGTCCCAGCACCGAGCCCTGGGGGCATCCCCTTTCCACTTCCCTCTTCACTAAACTGTTTCCTGCCCTAGCGAAAACCATCCTATCCTCAAAGTAACTGCGCACCAGCTCCTTGATATTCTTAGGCGCCGCTGACTCAAACACCTGTCTCAGCATAGCCGGTCTCCACGCGTGGTCAAAGGCTCCCTTTATATCTATGAAAAGGCCCACAACATATTTCGTCTCCGCTTCCACAGTTAAGCTTCTCAATCTCCATAGGGCATCGTCGCAGGATCGACCCTTAATTGACCCATACTGACAGCCGGTTGCTATAGATTCCAATACGGACGTCAGCGGGTCAAGCATTAACCCCTCTAGACATTTTCCCATAGATGGCAGCAGACAAATAGGCCTATATGACGACGCCTCTGTTGGGTCTCTGTCATCACCTTTGACCAGCATGACGACGTCGGCTTGCTTCCACGGTTTCGAGAAATACCCCAGGTTGTAGCACTCCCGGTATATTTGAGTCAGGGCACCCGCAATTATTGGTAACGCCATCTTTATACATATGGGTGAGAGCTCATCAGGACCCGGAGCCTTGTAGTTGCCCTGCCTACTAAGCACCAACTTGACGTCCTGAGAGTCCCACCCACATGCCTCCCTTACCCCTGGAAGCTCTGCACATAGATCTCTCGCAGTCCTGTGGCATTGTTCCTCATTATGCATCTCGTCTGGGGGATAACAACCCTCCAAGAGCTTAGCAGCCCTTACCGAAAGATCATGGGTATAGAGCGACCCACATTTTAGGTCACTCACCGCTCTGTCCACCTTCACCCTTCCATACGCGATCTTGTAGGGCAGTCCCCACAGATTGGACTCAAGATCGGATACAAACTTTTTCCAGCATTCCTTTTTTGCCGTATCACAGGCTTTACGGAATTTCTTGCGTGAGATGTTAAATTGCTGGTGGTTGGTCCTCCTGATTCCCTGGTCTTTGCTCCTTTGGAATTTGCGCCTCAGGTATACCACGTCTCTCTTCATTTTGGTGAGGGTTTCTGACCACCAGGGCACTTTCCTGTTCCTCACACAACTGTAGCCATTTACCCTCACCACTGTGTTATGGACCAGTTCCGTTATCAGTTCCGTTATTGAAAGATCTTAGTATTGTTTTCCCATTTCTTATTGTGGTTTGGTCATTGATATATATATATATATATATGTTTTGTGTGTCTACGTGTTTGTATGTATGTGGTGTTTCTGAGTGCTTGGATGATGTGAGCATTTGTTTACATGAGAGTTTGTAGGAGTTGTTTGTATCTCTGTAGAGATGTGCAACACGCAGTGTCGGAGCGTGTTTGATAATGTATATGAAGTATATGTAAGTGATTGAAAAATATGTTTATATTCACATATGTGTGTTTTTTATCATTATGTGCGTTTGTTGTTTGCTAATGCATATTTATAATCATTCCATTCTAAATTATTATTATAAGCAATCATAAGTAAATTAATACAATATGAAAACGTTTAGTATTGTTTTATCATATTATTATTTATTCTTGTTACCAGACAAGCTACATTTTTAAAAAAAAAAAAAACTCCAATTTAGAACTCTTATAAAAACTAAGACAAATAAATGCTCTTCTTTTATCTACTTGGGAAATCAACACTTTGTAAACCTAGTCCATGTACGTTTTATACTTTAGCAAAAAGGTCTTTTCTCTTTTATTTTGAAGGTTTAAGAAGCTTCCAAAGTGAAATAAGACCAGTCAAGTTAAACCGGGATAATGTTGAAAAACAAGTTTTTTTCCTCCTTTACTAAAGCTGAAAAACTACTTGTTCGCTTTCTATTACTAGTGCAATTCCTTTCAGAATTCTTAATCTATATTGTTTACTGTAAAAACCTGTTATTTTCATTTTATTCCATGTTTTAAATTAGTATGTTATTTATATTATAAATATAATCGAATGTTTTCCTTGTCTGGACCACATCTATTTAACACTATTTTTCTATTTTATCGAAGTTTGATCTAGCTTCAATAATTCATTTTTCATGTTATTGTAATTAAATTCTGTATTGATGTAGCCCTGAAGATGTCTACAAATATAGACGAAGCGTCGGCTTAAAGGTGTTGAATTTTTGAAGCTAGACCAAACATCGAAAAAAAGAAAAATAGTTTTATAAATATATAAGAATGGTATGAGCTATTGTGTACTTGTGTTTCTGTGTGTTCTTGTATACGAGTATGTGTAATAATAATATGCGTTATTATTCGACGCAATAAATATTATTATTCATAATAATAATATAAATATACGTATATATTTATAATAATATAACATATATATTATAAATATATGTTATTAGTTAGTTATATATACGAGTGAGACTATTTAAATAAACCACGGTTTATTTTCCAACTTTAACTGGTTAGTTTCCTATTTCAATTCAAATAAAATGTTTTTTTTTCCTATTACAAATGCCATTATTATAAATCTTATTTTTTAAGAAGTATTGATGTTTCTCAAATTATTAGGATGAAATAAATATTTTTGATTGAATCATGAACTCATTTCTCATAATCATCTATACAAATAAAAATGAATTTTGTCAGTTTTCTATAAGCCTTTCATCCGATTGCGTTGAAACTTCAGGAATGGTTCGACGTATGCCCGCAAAGGTTTCTGAGTCAATGAAACTATCCTCCGATAGTAAATTCAGATTCTATATGAATTCATTTATTTAAAATTATTATATCTTTATCTTTGCGTATTTTTGAACTTAGATGTAAAGTAGTTTTCGATATAAATATACCAATGAAGGCAACAAACTATCTACTCATCCCAACCTCCTTGTACAAACTCTAAATCTTGTCGCCAACCTTCCTCAACCTCACTGAACAATTACTTCATCCAGTGACTATCTGACTACCTTTCCAGCTAATGACTAAAAACATTGAAAACTATGACTAACAAGACCACATGACCGCGATTAAAACATCATAACTGTACAGACTAACTTAATATCCGACATGAATTACTGACATTCCAAGTTATAGTAGCACAATAATCAAGCAGTAGAAGGCCTCTGGTCTGGAATTGCTAGTTACGACGTGCACTATAGCGCGCGGTTATATTCGTGGGTCGTTAGTCGATATAAATAAAAATCCAGTATTTTGATGTATGTAAAAATAAGCCATTTGAAATGTTAATTGCAGTTCAAAGTTCAACAAATTAATTTTTGAAGACGTTTCTGTATAGTTGTGCCTATCAAAAAACGAGTGATTTAGACGTTCTATATATACATATATAAAAGTGTGAAAGGAAAAGGCAAGACGAGCTTCAGAAATAAACGAGTGACGAGAAGGGAGATTGAAGTCTAATGGAGAACGTATTGTTTGAGCCTGTTCATCTGAAACAAATGAAGAACGAGAAGCAAGATTGAAAAACGAGTGAGCACTTCATCTTCAATCCGTTCGAAACTGCAGACTGCAAACCATTCGAGTGAGACTATTCGATCGAAACGAACCAATCACGCAAATTTGAATTTCAATACTAATTATAATGACAGCATCCATCTAAATGTGGATATTAGAAAACGTTTGTCAGGTTAGCTACAGTTTAACAAATTAAATACTATTTAGCGAAACTGAACAGGACATCATTGACTGTTATGTACGAACTTTGCTGGGTCATTTAATTATCTATGAATGATCAAACTACAATAAGAAATGAGAAAACAGAGAAATATATTTCAAACGTTACAAGCGGTCTTCGTTTTGTTACCACTTGTTATGGTTGAAAGATCTTAGTATTTTTTTCCCCATTTCATATTGTAGTTTGATCATTGATTGTTATTTCACGTGCTTTTTGAAATCTTCTTAGTTATCTATATATTTAACGTTTGTGAGTTACTTTGTTTCATTGCTTGTTTGAAATTATTATAATTTTTACTTTTGTTGCGATTGGCTTTATTGTAGTTGTATTAAATAATAAGAAATCGTATTAGGGGGTCAGGGTAGCCCAGTGGCTTGCGTACTCGCCTCGACTTTCTACAATATTATTTAATATTATTTCTCATTAGGGGGTCAGGGTAGCCTATAATATATAATAAATTATTACAATAGAAGTTAAAAATGAATAATTTTGGAAAAAAACTTGAACACAACTGTCAGATAAAATACAAATGTTCTAAGGTAATATTATAAAGACACATTCCTTTCATTAATGTTATTTTATGATGGGTAAACAGTTGAATATTTCAGTTTACAAGTTTTGTTTGGTTTAAATTGGTAGACAATCAAATGATTGTCTCTATAACTTGAATTGATGTTTTATTTCTTTTTGTCATAAAATAAATGATTTTTATCTTGCTAAATATACTTACTTGATTATATATCTTGAATCGTGTTAAGAATATTATATCAAAAGCTTGGGTCATATAAGAATCTGTTTCCGTGCCTTAATAACGAGAAAGAACAATTAAAATTATCTCTGTCAATCATGTTCAGTGAATGTATTTTAATAACAATTGCTATAATTTCTGAGTGATACAAAGGGTCACGGGTAGTTTAGTACATAATAATACTGAAGTAGAAGTAAGATAAGAACAATAAATAGAAAACATACAAAATGCTAGCTAAGTTTTCAGACAGAAATAATTCATCAGAGGTATACAAGAAAGTTGGCGTTTCTAGGATGTCTAGGCAAAAAGCAGACAGCTGACTACAGAGTTAGCTACAAGGTTTGTAGATTAGACTTAATCTTCGTCCCTCGTCGCGTCATACAACTTAGTTATCCGATATCAATATTGGATTTATGTAACGAGAAAAAACCTACAAACACCTCTACACAAGTTTGTATATGGAGGTCTTTATAATATTGCCTTAAACATTTGTATTTTATCTGTCAGTTCTGTTTAAGTTCGTTTCTAAAATTATTCATTTTTAACCTCAATGTAATAGTTTATTATATTCTGAGGTAAAATGGATAAACCAACAAAAGTTTCCACACAAATGAAGTTTTATTCAACGCGTTTCGAAAACTTTGTGTTCATCATCAGGAAGATATAACAAAGTGTTCGAAACGCGTTGAATAAAACTTCATTTGTGTGGAGACTTTTGTTGGTTTATCCATTTTACCTCAGAATGAGTAAATACCACACAATTACGGATTGCACAACTAATGAGTTTATTATATATTATAGGCTACTCTGATACTCTAATGAGAAATATTATTAAATAATATTGTAAAAAGTCGAGGCGAGTACGCAAGCCACTGGGCTACCCTGACCCTCTAATACGAAACACCAAACCTATGTCTTGTACATAATGGCAACTTGTGTGCTGGAATGACAGCTACTAACAACGAAGTAACCATTTCAGGGTACTATTACAGATATGCATATATTCATACTTTATGCATATTCATATCTTCATACGAATTATTCAAAGTGTATCTGTATTATCTATTGAAAGGCTATATGTTGATAACATTTCAATTTGATTTACATTAATAACTTTTTTACTAAAAACAATGCTCTACCTGATGGCAAACTCCTTTCTTTAAATATTTTTCGTAATCATGAAACTATTTTGCTTCGATCTTCCATTAACCGGCAACTTTATGCTCGAGCTTGTTTATTTGTAACGATCGAATGAACGAGAATTCAGTTAACCATAGAAAATCATTCCAGTGAGACTGCTCGACTAGACAAACCACTCACGTTCATTAATTATGTAATAGATAATTATTCGTTGTCATCTTTTATAAAACAATAAAAGTTTTTCGAAAGTCTATTTTCTTTTCCTTAATTAAGTCAAAACATTGTGATTGTACATTATTTTTTTGAATTATAGAATAGAATATTTCTTAAATGATTAAATGTGTAAATAATGATTTGGACAATACGTGTGCACCTATTGCTGTAGAGTACAAAGTTCGAGTACAAAGATGGTACATCATTATTGCTACCGAAAAGTTGGTTTTTCAAAGAAATATGTTGAAGAATATATTCCTTTTCGTTATTTCAACAGTGACATGTAGTCCGTCCATACAACGGTACCTTCAATGCAGGCCCTACTAATCAAACCAACTTTTTAAACATAACATTGAAAATTAAAAACCAATTAAATAAATCTTCATAGAATCACCATCTTCTTGGGTAATATGATTCTTAGTATGGGTTTCACTTATTTGGTGTGATTGTGTGTGTGTGTGTGTATGTGTGTGTGTGTGTGTGTGTGTGTGTGTGTGTGTGTGTGTGTGTGTGTGTGTGTGTTTGTTTCCTTCCAAAATACGCAGTATTTCCAAACTTTCTTAAAATGTTAACAAAGTTCTTTTTGATATATAAATAATAATAAATGGAAAAATATAATTAATTATATCATTATTGTTTTAAAACGCTAGCAGTAAAACGTCTAAAGCCGTAATAAATCGTCATTTAAACGATTAAAAAAATAATCTTTTTTAAGAAGGAGAAGTATAAATTATCAATTTTAGAACCTCAAGTAAAGATCAGTGATTTCACAATCACTGATCATTATAAGATGATCCATTTCACAATCACTGATCATCATAAGATGATCCATTTTACAATCACTGATCATCATAAGATGATCCATTTCACAATCACTGATCATCATAAGATGATCCATTTTACAATCACTGATCATTATAAGATGAACCATTTCACAACTTCAAGTAATGCTGATCTACTTCAAATAAAATAGACCTATTTAAAACTTTCAAGTAAAGGGTCTTCATTTCAGAACTTCAGGTAAAGATCAGAACTTAATGGTTTTCTTTTTAACATTTATGCCACATTTAAATAGTAATAAATAATACCTACGATGTTTTTGAAAACTAACTTATTTCTGATTAAAGATATAAGGAAACTTGTTTAAGGGATGCTAATATTAAAATATTCAATATTTTAAAACAATTCTGTAATTGAATTTAATATAAAGAAGATAAAAAAAATTGTCTATTTGAAATATATCTTTTAAAGTTTACTAGAAGAATGAATTTCTCTTTGGTATGATTTATGATAACTGGTTTTGAGTCGAAGTGAATTATTCACTAAGGTGTAACTCGGGCAAGGCAGGTTCTTCCCCTTTCAACTTACCACTTGTTGGTAATTTACATTTTTTTTCTTGGATTCTCAACATGTTGCCTTCTGGTTGACACAGCTCCATCGTTTTCTTAAACTTCCTTGAAATATAGCATTTATTCAGTTAGATTTTATTTTTGTTTCATATTTCTTGTTGGGAATGTCTCATATTGTTGACATTTTATTGTGAACAAACATAAATTCTGACAAAGCTGCAAAAGTTACTTGTAAATATGGTTATATGGTAGCCGTTTAAACTTGTTTCTTTAATATGGCAAATGAAACAAAAATGAGTTTACAAGAAAAGTATGGCGTAAATGTAATATATGGCGTATGAAATTGGTAAGGTTTAAGGAAATTACTGTCAGAGGCAAATCCGTCCGTTAAGTAGGGTGAACCGGAGCACTGTCCTAGGTTCTGCGTTTGTAGTGGTCCCTCAAGACGATGCTGGTAACCTTTAACAAATGACCTGTTCACTAGTTAATCTGTCATGCCTGCGGAAGGACAGACTGTTTATCAACTACCTCAAGCATAAATCCCGCAAGTAGACAGACCCATGGTTAGGTCACCAGGTGCAGGGGGTGGTGGGTTATACTGACCTTACAATTCCTCACCTTAACCTCAATGGAATTGTTTATTGATCAACAGGTGGTCAAGGGGTCAAGAGACATTCACTTACATGCAGTATATCTAATGCTTCCCAGGTGCTTCTCTTCGTGTTTCACGCTGTACTCATCGGTTTATCACCCGAGTGCACATTAAATACGAATCGGTAATAGAGTAACTGGTTTGATGTCTGACATTTGGGCACTTGAAGACTTATGATTCATCCATCATGGTGGCTGTGTTTCCCAAATCAATGTTTGGCACACTTGCAGAGTACTTGGAGTACTTCCAGCCTCCCTGTCTTTGGCAGAGATACCCCTTCGCTGGTTGTTTTGTAAGGTTGAACACCAATACCTCTATCAGCACTTATGGATCAGTTTGTGGGAACTGTTCTAGACAACCGGTATTTAAGTTGACTGAATCATCAATCCGATAAAGCGAACTACGAAGATGTAATACTGAGGATGAAGAGGATATACTAACAGGGCTACGAAGAGGTTACACTGAGGACGAAGAGGATATATTACCATGACTACGAACAGGTAATACTGAGGACGAAGAGGATATACAAACAGGGCTACGAAGAGGTAATGTTAAGAGGATATACTAATAGGGCTACGAAGAGGTTACACTGAGGACGAAGAGGATATATTACCATGACTACGAACAGGTAATACTGAGGACGAAGAGGATATACAAACAGGGCTACGAAGAGGTAATGTTAAGAGCATATGCTAATAGGGCTACGAAGAGGTTACACTGAGGACGAAGAGGATATATTACCATGACTACGAATGGGTAATACTGAGGACGAAGAGGATATACTAATAGAGCTACGAAGAGGTAATGTTAAGAGCATATGCTAATAGGGCTACGAAGAGGTTACACTGAGGACGAAGAGGATATATTACCATGACTACGAACAGGTAATACTGAGGACGAAGAGGATATACAAACAGGGCTACGAAGAGGTAATGTTAAGAGGATATACTAATAGGGCTACGAAGAGGTTACACTGAGGACGAAGAGGATATATTACCATGACTACGAACAGGTAATACTGAGGACGAAGAGGATATACAAACAGGGCTACGAAGAGGTAATGTTAAGAGCATATGCTAATAGGGCTACGAAGAGGTTACACTGAGGACGAAGAGGATATATTACCATGACTACGAATGGGTAATACTGAGGACGAAGAGGATATACTAATAGAGCTACGAAGAGGTTACACTGAGGACGAAGAGGATATATTACCATGACTACGAACAGGTAATACTGAAGACGAAGAAGATATATTGACAGAACAACGAAGAGGATATATTGATTTGACTACGAAGAGGTAATACTGAGGACGAAGAGGTTTTATTGCCATGACTGCAAATCGGTAATACTGAGGACGAAGAGTATATACTAACAGGGCTACGAAGAGATAATACTGAGGACGAAGAGGATATATTCACATGACTGCGAATGGGTAATACTGACGACGAAGAGGATATACTGACAGTACTACGAAAAGGTAATACTGAGGACGAAGAGGATATACTAACAGGACTAAGAAGCACTGACAGTAAATACATCACAGGCTGTAGTGATGAGCAGCACCATTATAAATTAAAAATAATAACCTTTTTTTTATTTTTTAACGACGAAAATATTAATAAAATAGTTCAAATGACAGTTATGTACCAACACCGTTTACTATGACTCCCGCTTAAGATAGATATAAAAGACGCTAAGAAGAACACGCGACCAATGATTTTTATAGCACACTTTGAACTAAAAAGTTTCACACTTAGCCATTCTGTTCACAATTTTCTGTTAAAAGTCGTTTTAAAGTTGTATAACTGTTGGCTGGAGGTACACTCGCAGTATGCCATTTGTGTTAAGCGATTCCAACCAAAATCTCTATGCCTGAGATGAAACATCTAGACTTCCGTACCGCCAAAACCTCCCTATTGTTTCCCAATATTTGTAATTATTTAACAATTGCATTTAACAAAGCATACTGCTTTCAACTCAAGCGACTTGGTTCTATTGTTCTAGTTTTTCCTACCTATTGTTTCAAAGTCTTTTCTTCTATTTTGTTTACCCTTTCACAAAACTTTATCCCAATCTGTTCTTTCTAAGATTTGTTTAACACTATTTCTCCAGCAATGTCGTTAGAAAACTAACAAAAGAACAAAGTCTTCTTTTAAAAACCAATAACTTTAGTTAAAAACAACAATTTATCAAACTATTGCTTTATTTATTGTTTATACTTAGTCATAGTGGTGTCTATTATGGTAATAAATAGGTTCACATGCATCTTTCACATGCAAGATAGATATTTAAAAAAAGTAAAATTGACATATACTATTTTTTCACCTTAATACTAACTAGAAATCACAACAAGCACAAAGTTTATAAAACGTAACCAAATGAAAAAAACAATGTATGATATGATGTGATATCCTCTCACAACTAATGTGAGAGAAATATTAGTTATGACGAAACTGTTCTTAAAGCTATTAATAAATGTCAATAAATTCCTTCTTTTTTTTGGATTATATGTAATTTTTTTTTGAGTAAAGTATAGCAATCATAAAAGAATTAGATCTTAGAATTTTAATAAATTTACATATTTTTGGCTCTCAAATGTTCAGTTTTTACGTTTATTCCGTAATGTAATGGAGTGTGTATCCAGAAATTGTGGACATGCTAGAAGCTATACTGGTTAATAGATCACTCTCATATTTTGCAAAAAATCTCCACTATGTTGTAAATGTGTCTTATTGTTTTTAAAACAATATAAATTCAAGAAAAAGTCACTTTTTTTTTGACAATATGTGATTTTAGACTTTTCTTTAGCTCCTAAACTAATAGTACTCAAACGTATGCAAAATTATGAAATGTACACTGTAGGACGTGAAAAAATGCCAGTTTTTTTTTGTAGAACTAAAAACCATCAATTTTGCAATAAAAAAATGACACTATGTATATGTATATCGAAGTGAGTTCTGTAGTGTGTTTCTGTGTTCTTTTCTCTGTTAAAGTGTTTATTGTCCACACGGACCTTTCATTTTATTCGAAGTAATTGTGCGCGTCTGCGCCGACTCTCTGCCACCTGTAGTGTTGTAGCCTCACGCATTTCCTGTGTACTTGTTTCTCAACCTTTGTCTTTTTCCTGGTATTATTCCCTTCTCATTTCAACTGTTTCCTTTCCTCCAATATTTAGTTTCTTTCATTACTGTTTTACTTGTAATTTAAGTTTGTTAGAATTTATGTCATTATCAATTTATTAACCTATTTTTATTTAAATTTCTTAATTTAATTTTATTTTATTCTTTCTTTCACGTGTATACAAAAAGAAATCGTTTATGCATTGTTTAATGTATCGAACCAAAAATTGCTTTCGTTTTTGTACTTCAACAATTTTGGAATGATCTGTTTGTGAGGATTTTAAAACTTATGTGGTAACTTTTAAAACGCAGAATGATTTAAATTATATTGTAAATATAATAAAATTATAAAAGTTAGAACGATGTATAACTATTTATGCTTTAAATGCAAGGTGGAAGGGTTTTTGTATCCAATTTGATGGATGTATGATATATATTAAATATAAGTACCGTATAAAAAATTGGTTTTAGTTAAATACGAACCAAGACGAAATAGGTGGGGGAGTTATATTAATGTGAGTGCTTTGGGAAAGTTTGGAGTCTAGGAGACACAATAGCTCTTTGCCTCCAGCCATATAATTGAATGTAAAGTAGTCATTGAATGCCAAAGTGAGGTCTGTTGTTGAGAAAAAAAAAGAAAAAAAGATGGACTTTATAGAGACGACGTTGAATAAATCCACGCGAAAGGCTGTTGCGAAGCGAGCGAGCCCCTAAAAAAAAAGTCTCCCACGACTTCCTCCATGTATCCACGCAGACCTGGACCTTTCATTAAATTTTACTTCCACTCCCTTTTTATAAGGGTACGGTAGTAAACCCAAGGAAAACTTTTTCTCCTTCTTGTTCTCCGCGTATGTCGCGGAATAATAAGTGCACTACTGTTTGATTCTAAACATTTTACTACTTCCTCTTCTTATTTTTTTTTTTGATTATTAAAAAATGCATATCTCTCATCTATTACCCAGACATACCTATCTTAAACCTTTCTTCAGAGAACACTTATTTTCTCCTCTGATTTATAATTAATGATATGTTGTATAATATATGAATATAATATATATATATATATATCAATGATCAAACCACAATATGAAATGGGAAAACAAGACTAAGATCTTTCAACCGTAACAAGCGGTCTTCGTCAGAGATATCTCTGACTATCTCTGACGAAGACCGCTTGTTACGGTTGAAAGATCTTAGTCTTGTTTTCCCATTTCATATTGTGGTTTGATCACTGATTGTTATTTCACATAAACACGTGAAATAACAATCAATGATCAAACCGCAATAATAAATGGAAAAACAAGACTAAGCTCTTTCAACCGTATTTTTCAATACGGTTGAAAAATACCGCCATGCGCTAGGAGGTTACGTATTGTTGGTGAGGGGGGGGGGGGGGGGAGGACACAGAAAGTTTGGTGGATATTTGTGAATTATGAAGTTTTATATTTAATAAGTGTATGTGACTATTGGGACAGGGAAAGTGAAGTAGCAATCATTTTTGCTGCCCGGGGCGTTTGTAAATCCCCCCCCCCCCCCTCTGCCATTGATAAACCGTTAACTTTCAAAATTCTATAAATTGCTCAAAAAAAATTCATTTTCATGGAATTACAATCAAGGATCTAATTTTAGACTGCTGATTTTTGTTTTCCAGTCTTTCATCTTTTTACAGAAATCATAAAAAAAAACCCAAAGATTTTTCAAAACAAAAACGCATATTGAAATCATAAAAAAAATATTCATTAAGTTAACAGACTACACAAACAAATATAATACAGTTTTAACCACTTTAAAAAATTATTTTAAAACAATTATTTTTTTTTTTAATTTTGGAAATAAATCAGGTGGAAAATCCGTTTAAATGTAGTATTCAAAAGATAAAACGTAAAACAATTATGACGTTCAAAACACATTGTGGTATAACATTTCAAATTTTTGTTAGCTTTTTATTATTCTGATTTTGATACCCTCAAAATGCCGGCAGCTGGTCCTTGCTACATTACTGGACAGCAATGATTTTAATGGAACGAAAACAAGCTGTACTTAAGTTAAAGGGTAGAGTTGTCAGGACGTTTCTATACACCTGATAGTTGTTTGATAATAGTTTGTAAACAACTTCATTTCTTGTAACAGCTTATCTCATTGTATCTTGAGGCACTATCATTAAAAGATAGCTTTAACTCTGGCAATGAAATATTATCTTCTCCTCTGCCTGCCCTATCTTCTTTTGTCCCTTTTTATCTCAAACTTATACCGTTAAATAACAAGACCTTATAACGCCTTAAACTCAATCCTTGCAGCCTTCTTATTAGGAATCATGTTATACGTTTTATTAGGGGGCAGGTTAGTTCAGTGGTTAACGTACTCGCCTTTGAACTGATAGGACCAGGGTGGGAACAGGCGAGTTTGTCTAAAACAATTGGTCTAAAATACAATTTGTCTAAATCAATTTGTCTAAAACAATTTGTCTAAAGGACGATTTATCTATAAACAATTTGTCTAAAACTTTAAGATAAAAAGTTAACATGGCGAAATTTTGTATGCCACATACGTTTGAACAATATGATACTTGTTAATAATGAAATAGACATACAGTAGTGGTAGCGATGATAAAAATTATACTACTATTACTACTACTACTACTACTACCATGAATAGTAATAATAATAATAATAATAAAATAATAATAATAATAGAAACAACTACAAAAATAACAAAAATTTTGATATATAATGTAAATATATTACAAAGAAAAAAAACTACAGTACACAAAACTAATAATTGGAAGGAAATCTGGTAAATAAGGGGGCTTACAGATGATATTCTTCAAATCCTTCTCAAAAGATTATCCGATATAATTTCAGTAATCAAGTGAGTGACCATACGGTCCAAGGTCACAGTATTAGTACAGTCCAGTTAGTAGTGGATCTTTAACTTGACTTTAACTCTAAAGGAATAAAGGTCATGTTTCTCAAAGGTCTCCGCTGGCCGGATTAAAAGCCATATACTCCTTGGCCTGGACCAGCTAAATCTTATCCTAATACTTTGCATCAAAAATTTTGATTTAATCAATGGGGATTGATGTTAGGCTTACTGCCGATATGATTCGAGTCTCTAGTAATATAAAAGGTCAACCCAAGTTAATCTAGGATAAATTGTGGGCAATTCCCCGGATGTATTCAACTATATTGTCTGGATGAAATGCTTCAACGAGTCTCTGTATTCGTTTTGCGGCATCTAGGTAACGTTTCCTTGGTGATTCTGGCTCTACCCCAGCAACACACTGTTCAATCCGGACCTAATTGTAAGCTTGTTCCTTTTGTAGACATTTTATAAACCTCCATATGTTGGGATGATGTGCACCTACTTCAGTTTCAAATCTACGGTACCATCTTCAACCGAATTGTTAGTTTTAGGTAAATTATCAAGCACTCTAGAATACATATTCCATATACCATGACGAAAGATTGGAGGACGTCGACCATTCCGTCTATTGGGAATGTGTCTGTTGGACACATGGATCGGAAGGTATAGTTGAATATTATACACCAATTTCTGTCTCTTTTTCTTATTCACTACTAAATTGTCAGTTTTAGACAAATTGGATTTTAGACAATTGTTTATAGATAAATCATCCTTTAGACAAATTGTATTTTAGACAAATCATCCTAGACCCGACCAAGGTACGATACTCGCCTGGCCCTTGATTTATTCACGCGAGAGGTGAATAAATCTGCACACGTTGTCCCTGGGAGAAGAACATTAAACCGTCGGTCCCGAGCCTGTACGATGTAAGGTACTCGTTAAAGATCTAAATACACTTGAGTTAGGCAAAATTTAGGACTCCCACTGTAGAATCAATCTTCATTGTGTGGTATCACAAAGAGCCAATGTTTGTCCATGTGTGTTCCCTTCTGGGACTGCCACTGCATTCTAACCTAACATAACATACCTTTTATTATTGAAAAGGTTAATTCCTCTGCTAGTTCTATTTGTATTTTAGTTTTAACTGAAGATCACTGCATGTTCAAAACGTTTTGTTAAATACATGAAACACCTGTGTGTCGGGACTGTTTATTAGCTTTTTGTTGTTCACTGTCACTCCAACCCAAGTCAGTATTGTTGCCAGAAGCGGACAGCAGGCTTAATAGATTTCCCACTAATTAATTTAGATATGAAAACGGTATTTAGCCTCAGATCATTATTTCATGACATTGTTCAATGCAAATGAGTTTCATCCTACGTCAACTGTTTTAAACGATTTTATTTTCTGTTTGACACACTTACGCAATTCTTACAGGAAAATAAACGCTTTCATTTGTATGAAATGCAAATTTTGATTTGATTTCCAAACAAATGCAATTATTTTTAGTGATAGCATCTTTGGAATGATATGCAGATATTGGATATGTAACTAACTGATTTATTTTGAACATTCAAAGATTTAAGTTTGCAATTACAGGTAATATATGCTCTCAAAATGTTTAACAAAAAAAAATGCAAAACCACAAAATTTGTGTTTTCTTTTCTTTGTGATCAGATCACATGGGAATACTTAAAAAGATATTTATATTTTATAGAAAATATTTTTTACGACTTTTAAAAGATTAGTGTTTATTTACAAAAAATATTTTAAACGTGTTTTTTTTTTCATTTTGACATTGATCTATCACATAATGAGCTAGCACATTCGTCTATCAGACTGATCAAGCTTAAAAGAAGTTTTAACAAATTATTTTATTGACGCCCTAACATTTTAACATTTAACAGATAACTGTTCACATTTTTAACAGCAACCAGTTTTTCAAACGTTTCCTTAAAAAAAATGCTGTAAACATTCCTGTAAAATGTTTTCACCATGAACTAATCTCAGATTCAAAGATCGCAATACACGTTCATTTGGAAGAAAAAGTGTTTCATCTATTATAGTTGCTCTTTTTTGTTAGTTTTTCTCCCTGATAATTTACTTGTTCGTTTTCATTACTTGTGCAATCTGTTATACTGTGGTATTTACTCATATTAGGGATTTAAAATTTTTTTCTCCACACAAAAAAAAAGTTTAATATGAAAACTAGCAATGCGTTTCGATCATTTAATGTTCTTCTTCACGTTTACATCTGCACTATTGAGAGTCGATCTATGGGAGTGATTTAGGAAGGACAATCCTTCCTAAACCTGATGAAACCTGAAGAAGAAACAAAGTATTCGAAACACGTTGTTCTCATGCTAAAGTTTTTTTTTTGTGGAGACGTAATTTTTGAAATCCCCCAATATAACGATTTCATTGATCCTTGTACGAAAGTAGCAAGTGATCTCCCTGATATACCATTCAAAGCAAAATTAGAGACTGTATGTCTTTTTAAACTTTATTTGTCTGCTTCGGGTCGTTCTATCCATTTCCATTTTGATGTGTCTATATTTTCATTTTTTATACTTAAAGATGAAATAGAAATCATATGATTGGTTGCGTAGTTTCTATTTTTGATGCATTCGTTGTGATCAATTGATTGTACTGTACAAACGCAGTACACATTTTAATCATTCGATCTAACCCACAATAACAATTTGTTACAAAAGATCTGAATGGCAGTGCCTCTTCAGAGAATATAAAAGACAAACGAGGCAGTTAGATAAGAAGGCTGTGTACCGTCATAAAGGAGACTTATTCCTTACGTATATCATCTAGAAGTAAAAACTTAATCATGAACGCCTCCCATTTCACAGTCTTCATAAAAAAACAGCCTCATATATCAATGACTTGACGGAAAAAGGTCACTTAATGGAGTTATAAATTTACTGGAACAATGTTGTACTAGATGAAATTTTGATTGTTCCCCGTAGAGACTTGAGTCAACGTAGTGTAACAAATTAAGGAAATCTGAATATAAACTGGATCTACTTAAACTTTTAAAGATCCAAAAGTAACTATCTATTAATCATTAATCGATCTTTTTTTTTAATCTTACCTAAGGTAAAAATATAACTTAAGGTATATTATTTTAAAATAAAATAAAACAATATTATTGCATATCAACGAGATTTCTGATAGCATTTTAAGAATAATGAACTCTTCCTTAGTTGACTGGTTTTGGGCTAAATCCATCTTAATTAAGAGAGTTTCTTAAACTTTGTCAGTTCATGACATAATTTTTTTTTTTAAGAAATATTCTTGACAGCTAGACTTCGCTGCTGTCTTTCGTCATATGTTTCTACTATACCACAAAACTAGGTGAATAAAACATAAATATTGATAACACAAATGAAGAACAAGTAATAACTACAAAAAGAACAATATAATTGACATAAATAGAAAAACAATGGTGTAGAGCTCATTAGGGTCGCTAAATTATGTGCTAAGATGTTACATTTAACTGTAGCAGTATTAACGTTTAATGGAATTTCCTTAATGTTGCTCTGTACACCTTTTGTCTCAAAAACTTACTCATTCCAGCTAATAGAGTAGAACCTCGCAGTAAGAGTTTAATTCGTTCCCAGATCGAGCTCGTACTGCTATTTACTCGTATTACGAAGCAATTTTTCGTATTGAATTTTCTTTTTGTATTGCTCATACTGCATATGCTTGTTACGCAACATATGCATAGTTGTGTATTTTAATAAATATGTTTAAAAAAAGAATTTTCTTTAACATCATTATTTACAATCAATGATCAAACCGCAATATAAAATGGAAAAAAAAACTTAGATCTTTCAACCGTAACCAACGGTCTTCGTCAGAGTCCAAACCCAACTGAGTTAGGTTGAGTTAGTTCGTCAGAGTTAGTTTTGATTCTAACTCGGTAATGTCAGTAATGTTTTGTATAGCAATACTTTGTTATGTACAGTCAATTTCGAGTGTTTCCCTAGAAGTCTGTACAGTAGTAAGAATCGTCAAATAGTCAATAATGAAATTAATATGAAAAATAAATAATCTACTCCATACCTTATAAGTTTGTTTTTAAGTTTATTTTTTAAACAGAAAAGGCGCATTTAGAAATAATAAAGAATACTGTACATGAAATATGAATAATCAATGATCAAACCACAATAAGAAATGGGAAAACAAGACTAAGATCTTTCAACCGTAACAAGCGGTCTTCGTCAGAGTCAAAAACCCAACTGAACACTAGATGCAGAAAACATCTGGTGAGGAGTTGAGAAGAGTGGGAGGGAAGAGTGGGAGTCCAGTTGGGTGTTCAGTTGGGTTTTTGACTCTGACGATGACCGCTTGTTACGGTTGAAAGATCTTAGTCTTGTTTTCCCATTTCTTATTGTGGTTTGATCATTGATTGTTGTTTCACGTGTTTATGTGAAATCTTTTTATGAAATATGAATAATAAAAATGCATGCAATAATAATAATAATGCATGCAATAATAAAAATAATAATAATGCAATAAATAATCATGTTTTATTGATCTACTAAACTTAAAACCGAGACAATCAAGGCGTGAGGAAGACAGTCGGTCACACTACGAATTTTTACTCGTCGTACGATACAAAAAGTCTTATAAATGACTTTAGGTAAAGCGAATTGCTCGTACAATGAGGCATTCGTACTACGGGGCTCTCTACTCTACTGACCATAAGGTACCACAATTGTAGGTAATGATGTTAAACTTTCTTCAAATAACTATAACTTGTACCGTTATCGACCACGTAATTTAGTAATTTTTCTACAGGAATTGGAGATGTTTGTCAAGAATAAGGGGGCCAGGTTAGCTCAGTAGTTACGTGCTCACCTCTGAACTGATAGGACCGGGGTTCGATCCTCACCTGGCCCTCGATTTATTCACGCGGGAGGTGAATAAATCTGAGCGCGTCGTCCCTCGGAGAAGGACGTTACACCGTCGGTCCCGAGCCTGTACGATGTCAGGTACTCGTTAAAGATCCCTACTCTAAATACATTTGAGTTAGGCAAAATTTAGGACTCCCACTGTAGAATCAATCTTCATTGTCTGGTATCACAAAGGGCCAATGCTTGGCCTACGTGTGTTCCCTTGTGGAACTGCCACTGCAACCTAACCTAACCTAACCTTGTCAAGAATAAAACACCAGTTAGTTCAGATTAGTGGCGCTTAATCACTCCATTGCTACTCCATATTGACCAGTAGCTTACACTAAGGAAAGGAAATAAATTTTAATAAAGTTAATTAAAATTTATTAGTGCTAAATAAAATAATGATTAAAAATCATTTAGGTGATGATTGAAACAAAAAAAAACAAGATAGAAGGCCGTTAGCCTAGTAGTTAGAAATCAAAGAATTGCTCGATATTACACAGGTCCTTTCTCATTAAAATGTATTTCAAGTTTTATACTTGTAAATTTGAATCTTTTGCTCTAAGGACTGCCTGGTTGGTTGACCTGTGATTGCACAGTTGGTTGTCTTGACATCACTTGTGAATGGACAGTGTATCCTAGTTAGTGTTTTCATTGTAAATTAAGGAAAGGACTATTAATCAATTTGTGATGTGGAAGTTTTTAGAGAAAGTCGGACAAATAAACTATTGTAAGTTTTTATTAAATATAATAACACCATTCATGCAGCAACAAAATTTTCACCAGCCTTCCTACTCTTTGGACAAAGATCTGAAATTGTACCTGTATCATTACAATCTACAAGCCAGGACATAAATGAGGCAAGAGCAGAGGCATTAATAAACTCGAAGAAGAACTTTCATAAAAATAAAGTAAGGGTGGACCACAATAGGAAAGATCAGGAGTTTAAAGAAGGTGATTTAGTATATATTTCAAACGGAAATAAATTAAACCGCAATAAATTAGATGAAGTACGAAGTGGTCCATTCAGAATTACGCAGAGGGTGTCCAAATCTATTTATGAGGTTAGGTGCAGAAAGAAACGCAAAGAAGCAAATTTGTTTCATGCAAGCAAGTTGGTGCCTTACTCTTTATCTGAAGAAAAAGAGTCATCGGGGAGGAAGATGTAAATTTGAATCTTTTGCTCTAAGGACTGCCTGGTTGGCTGACCTGTGATTGCACAGTTGGTTGTCTTGACATCACTTGTGAATGGACAGTGTATCATAGTTAGTGTTTTCATTGTAAATTAAGGAAAGGACTATTAATCAATTGTATAGTTTAATAAAAACTAACAATAGTTTATTTGTCCGACTTTCTCTAAAAACTTCCACATCACATACTATTTAAAATTTAGCATATATAATATTTAATAAAATAAATTTGAATTTCATTATTGAATTGGAATGAATAAATTTGAAATTACGTCTAGACTCATGAGAGAGTGAAGCAATGGAATTGTTTAACTGTGTTATTAATAATTTCATTCATTTAGAATGCGAGTATAAAAGTATTTAAAGATAACCATTTTAAAAAACAAGCGATAACCGTTACTGTGAAACAATGTGTTCATGTTTTTCAATGGTTGTTTGCAATTCACCGACTTCAACATATTCTGGAGAGTAGATTTCCTCTTTTAGGTAAACCCATAATAGTAGATTTATCTATCTATGCGAAGGGTATTCTGTGAAATTATTTTACTCAGTTCACTTGTTTGGAAAATAACTCATAAAGTAGATCAGAATGTCGTCCAGTGTAGTTATTCATTTATAAAAGAAAACATATTAATAATTAAAATTTAGACATTATTCAGACCTTGTTCTGCTTGTGAGTCAAATGTACTGTAATATAACCAAAATTATGAGAATATAATAAATGTGTTTGCAAACCGAAAAAATATAATTATTTTATAAAATATTGTGATCTCTTTTATACGTTTTATTACACTACATTAATATATACCTATGTATTTCATCTCCGTTATTTCGTTGTTATTAAACATATATAACAAATTGTTTTTATTTAGATAATTTATTTATAAAAAAAAATTGAAAAATATAAATTTAGACGTTAATCAGACATTATATATTGCTTATGGTGACATTTAATTTTTATTATTTGGTCATTTGGCGTCACAGAAAATGATGGTCCATATATACGATTAATAAATCGATTAATTTAATCAGTAGTAATTAATGTATTATTTATTTAGGGTGTGATCATAAGATGTATTAATGGTAACCATTTTGAAAAACAAGCCCTAACCATTTCTCCTCGACCAACATCTATCTGAGAAAGCAAAAATGTCTCCTTGGATAAATGACTGCATAAAGACGACATATTTCAGTACAAAATGGCGGGAAGTCATTTAATACTGGCTATCAATCTCAGATGAAAAATATGACCGTCCCTGAAACCACTTGGCAGTATCTAACACCGATACAGAAACATTTTCGTCACATAAACCCGACAAATTCCCCCATTTCATCGCCAAACCGTATTGATCCTGTATGTTCTGCAAACAAGAACACATCAGCTTTATTGCTTCCACCGAAACGAATTTAGTTTACTGTCCATTATTGATATGAAACTTTGACAGCTGTTAGATTGGGAAATACTTCTACAATTGTTTATTTCTTACAACGAATTATAAACATGAATTAATTTTTCATTTTTCTAAAAATAGCATGCATAATCTAAAAATACATTATAACTAATTATCGTATTAAGAATTCATGACTTTATCATGAACTTAAATTTTTTTTTATTTAAAAAAATAAGTTTAGATAAAGATAATACTTATTTTGGAAAACTCCAAGATATCAGCTATGTTAAGTGTTATTTCCATCAAAATATATCTATTGTTTATACACAGTATTCTTAACGTAGTATAGAAACGTTCTTGAACTGTAATTATGTAATATGAAGTGAAGTTTAGATGAAAACTTAGCAGTATCAGTTTCCATTCAATTTGATTTTTATATTATTTTACTTATTTACAATTCAAATAGATATCAAACTGGGGATAGAATATTATTATAATAAATTGGAACTGTCAGTTTTCAAGGTGCAAATTAAACTATGAAATGAAGACTTTTGGTTTTTATTTAAAACCTTATTCATTAGTAGAAATATGATTTTACTGAATAAGAAAAACTATTAACTTTTATATTACAATAAAACTATTGATATTAACAATACTGTATATTTTTAAATAAAATACTAAAACGTAGATATTTGAGAGTTTGAACTTGGAAAACTGACTGTGTCTCAATTTCTTTTAATACAACATCAATACAAACAAGAAAAAATCAACACGTGAAATAAAAATCATCGCCTAAACAGGAGAAAGTAATTTAGACGTGTGGCTAATATTCCTATTAACTGGACCAAGAGGTCTTTGTCAGAGTCGCACTGATACGGAAATGCATGAAGTAAGGCATCTGGTGTAGTCCTGAGATGGGAAGGTGATAAGACAGGAATGTTAAAGAACGTAAACTGCAACTCAAGGGAACAATGTGTTGGAAAAAGCAAGTGACTAAACAAAGTAGTTAAGGAAAAAACAAGTAAAAGTTATCTATTCTGTTATACAGGGTGTCTCAAAAAAATTTACTCACTCTTAGAATGACGACAAAATATTTATTTATGAACATAGAGTGAAATGAAATAGCATGGAATACATGAGACAAATGTCATTTAAGAATCATGTTCGCAAATGTTCAAACTGATGACCATTATTGTCCAGACAACGCTGATAACGCGCACCAAGGGATTCGCAAACGTCGCGAAACATTTGATTCTAAGAGTCATTCTAAGAGTGAGTACATTTTTTTGAGACACCCTGTATAGGTAAAATCCTAAGCCTGGGCTTCGGATAAAGAAATTTCTTAAAATTGTTTTTAAGAAATATATATTTATTCATTATGTATACAAAAAACGATCTATGTATTAAACTAAGGATTATTTGTTATAAAATAAATAACTGAGATAAAACAGATGACCGAGATGTACTTGGCTGGTGGAGAATAGACTCCACTATATACCCAATGTATACCCGAACACGAGTCGACCTCGGGCCGGGTCGGGCTTTAATGCCCGCGGGCTTGGGTCGGTTTTTTTAGGCCCGATCTTACCTCTCCTCTGTTATCTAACCACAGAGTTAAAGCTATTCCTCTCGTTTAAACTATTACTCTCGCTTGAATAAACTATTTCCTAAGGATAATCGCATTTGAACCATTCCCTTAATTAAAGATAGGCTTGATGATATTTCTTAACAGCACCACTCTTTTTTACGTGATTGATTTAGCTTCTAACCACTTTATATCATGACTGCCATTATTTATATGCAAGAATAAACCCTCATTGTTCAGAGCTAATTATGCTGAATACATTCTATTTGACAGCATTTTTATGATACACCAGGCTGAAGAATGTATGTTATATGACAACATTGACATGTAGTTTTATAAATACTACTTTGCTCTTGTTCCATAGAAAAGTCATTAGTTTACAAATTACCAATTCTATTAACAGTAGGGAAAATTATATTGTTTCGATTTCAAGTAAACTTCGACTTTGAGTAGGCCTCAAAAAATACAAAGCCTTTGTATGTATGTATCTAATTTTCTTTCTTTTTTTCATCTATATTGTAGGCCTTCGAAAAAATATTTTGAATAATATCTAAACTTTGGCATGGGATTTTGATTAGAAGTGGAAGAAACTGACCGCATCCCAATTCATCTTTTCTAGTTATATATATAATTATAGGTGTGTTCTCTAATCGGGGTTCGGTCATCCTGGAAAAATTGACCGAACCCCGATTAGAGAACACACCTATTCTATCAAACGGGTCGATATATTATTGAATCTGTTATATATAAATTTGGGGTTTATATAAGAAGAAATATGGGTTTTTTATGAGGATATAAGAAGAGTATATGGAGGAAGATGCCTATGAAAAAGGTTTAAATAAAACCGAACGTTGGCAACGAGAGTTTTTTTTTATCCTGGAAAATTGACCGAACCCCGATTAGAGAAACACACCTATTCTATCAAACGGTTCGATATATTATTGAATCTGTTATATATTACATTTGGGTTTATATAAGAAGAAATATGGGTTTTTATGAGGATATAAGAAGAGTATATGGAGAAGATGCCTAATTGAAAAAGTTTTAAATAAAACCGAAACGTTGGCAACGGAGAGTTTGATTTTTTATCCTGGAAAATTGACCGAACCCCGATTAGAGAACACACCTATTCTATCAAACGGTCGATATATTATTGAATCTGTTATATATAATTATAATTAAATAATGTATTAACCGTTTGATAGAATAAAAGTAAACGTATTATGGGTTTTTCTGTATTTTATTTTCAAAAAACAAACTTTCAACTGCCATACGTTTCTGAAAAAGAAAAAGTTTTGAAAAAAACCGAAACGTTTTGCATTTAAAGTGTATTTTCTGAAACGAAAAAACAGGAAAACCAGATTTACATTTACTTTTACTATATACACCTGATCAAAATACAATATGAAATAGGGAAAACAAGACTAAAATCTTTCAACCACAACAAGCGATCTACGTCAGAGTCAAAAACCCAACTGAGTCAGTTGTTCTGACGAAGTCCACTTGTTCTAGTTGAAAGATCTTAGTCTTTTTTTCATTTTTTTTTTTTGTAGTTTGATCATTTTTGTAGCTCTTGAACAACAGGACTAAGAGCTACTTTAAACGATTACTGTAAACTGTGTCTTAATACCACCTCTAAAGTCTTTAACAATTTTTTAATTACCCTAAAGATGACTGGAAACAATCGAAACATGACGGATCCACCCTAATTAATATTCTCCAACGTTTGGATGAAGGAAAGAAGAAGGTTTTCAGAAACTTCGAAAAACTGGTGAAGAAAACGGCAACAGCGAAATATGGTCAATTATTCAACAAAATATATATATTTATGTACTATAATCAACATGATAGCACAGTTAATTTTGCAAAGTTCTGTCAATAACACGTAGTTTGCAAAAAAAAAAATTAATGAAAATAAACAAATAAAAAATGTCATTTTGTGAATACATAACATATCATATATTTTAACAATTGAAGTCAAACATCACAGAATACATTATCACCTTTCTTCTTTTTTATTCAAAAAAAAAAAGAATTTCCTTTGCTTTCTATGGTTTTGTTCCTGAATGATGATCTACAGAATGTTTTTCTATTACTTGGAAATTATTTTGCTTAATTAGTTAAATACAGTATTTGTTTCGTGTATTTATAAAAACATCATTAATTGTTTCCTTTTGAACATGAAGGATATTGGCTTGTTTGTATGTCTCTGAAAAGAAACTTGGCCAGATTAAGATGGTAGTGATTCAAAGGAATTAAGACAATACACCAAGATGGAATTCAAAGGGAATGCTAAGATGGCTTCATTTCTCGTTAAAGAGACCATTATCAAGTGAAATGACTGCATTGGTGTTTGATGTCGACTTTTCATTCTCTATCTCATTTAGAAAATCTTCCTTTCGTTTTTCAACATTCATCTCATTTGAATATAATATTCATTAGTTATTCAAATTATAATTTTGCCTATATCTTTTCATTTTACATTTACTTTACTCGCATTAACCTAAATTTATAACTGAAAATATTTTATTCTACCATCTACATTTAAAAAAAAAAAAATAAATGCTACTTTTAGTATTATGAATAATGTTTGTAACCCAAATTTGTCCACGTTGTTTGTTTATGTATTGAAAAGTTGGGTGTTTTGTGTGTATGCATACATGCATTGAACAAGCAACACGGTATGGTTGTACCCACTTCCACTGTTATTTTGAACTGTTATGTAAAAACATACCTAGTATATCGTCTATCTGTCCGTCGTATTTGTATTTATAGTCTCTAATTTTCGGTTTGAACCGTCTTCAGGAGAGATAAGAGAGGGAAACCAAAAGCACTGATACAGAGACGGTTGGAGACTCTAACAGTAGAAAATGGTTCAAACCAAAAATTAGAGACTGTAAGTGTGTGTTTTTACTTTCTCTATATTTTTTTGTCTACATTAAACTTTACATATATGTATATACATATGGGTTTTCATGCCATTGGTTTACGGCGTGCTTGGTCGCCCATTCTCTTTTCTCCTGAAGACGGATCTTCCGAAAGTTTGTATCCGGTTTGGACTGTTTACTAATTTCATTTTAATATATATTTTTTTCTTATCTTGACCACATATATTGAACACTATTTTTCTTTTTTATCGAGGTTTAGTTTAGCTTTAAACAATAAAACACCGACTTTAAGCCGACGTTTCGTCTATATTTGTAGCCCTGAAGATGTCTGCAAATATAGACGAAACGTCAGATTATTGGTGCTTTACTGTTTGAAGCTAGACCAAACCTTGATAAAATGAAAAATAATATATATATATATATATTCATAGTAATAATAAATTGAACATTGACTTTTATATATATATATATATAGATGTTTCTGTCTGTAATAAGATAGGTACGAGTATGTTGGCACTATTTGTTCCTAAGTTTGATTGTTATGATTTACGAGTTAAATAACTATGTATAAGTGATGCCAGTGTTGTGGAGCAGGCAATGCACAGTGTGTTCTTGCAGGACTGGGCTGGTCAAGAGGTCAGTAGCAGTGCTGGTGTCGACCGTAGTCATGACTACATGTAGTGTTCTCTACGCCAACGACCCCAACATATGGTACCAGAATGCATTTGCACTCAGCAGCGCTTTCATGGTAATTATCATCAATACTTCATATTAACCATTGTATCATTATAATTATTATTTTCCTCTTTATGGATTAAATCTGTAATCTATTGGTATAAACATGCAAAAGGAAGATCAGCGTAAGCAAAGTAATTCAGGAAGAAATAGGTAAAAGTTATCTGCTAGCTATCAACCCTTATAGACAAAGCCATGGATTTTTTTTAACTGTGCTAACTTGAATAAACATACTAATATCTATAGGTTTTGATCTATTAAATCAAATTGTTTAAGACCCCATGATATTTCTTAACAGAAGGATCTTATTTACGTTATCTGTTTAACTTCTGCTTAATTTAATAATTATTTTTATTATTAACATGCTAAAAGAATGCACTACCTTGTTCACTTCTACTTATAGAATCCTGGTGTTGTTTGTTGCGCAAATTTAAGGATTTACCAATCTAACATATATTTTATGACAGCATTAACCAAACATTTTTTTAAAAAAAATAAATCTGTTATACAAATAAGTAGTATAATATCGTATTATTTATTTGATTATTACATACTAAATATAATTACATATACACAAGATTTCACATAAACACGTGAAATAACAATCAATGATCAAACTACAATATGAAAATCAATTATCAATCTCCAAATATCCCTCTCTGGACATTTGCCCTTTCCGGTACTTTACTCCCTTTTGAATACCACTCTTCTCAACCCCTCACCAGATGTTTTCTGCATTTCGTGTTGGTTTTTGCACAGTTGGGTTTTTAACTCTGACGAAAAACGCTTTTTACGGTTAAAAGATCTTAGTCTTTTTTTTCCCATTTCATATTGTGGTTTGATCATTGATATTTACGTATGTAATATGTACATATAATGAGTTAAAGTTCATTATTTATTAGCGGGACAACATTTACATGACTTTAGACATTAATCACTGATTTGATGTGTATAATTGATACGGTGGAGACAAGAATTCTGATGAACTTATTACATGCGGTTGCGATTGCTTCCTTAAGAATATCTTAAAACAATCTTAAAACATAGAATATCTTAAATATCTTAAAACAATGTAAGAATATCTACAAAAACAAAAACTGCCTAAGAAGGCTGGTCATTTGAGTTGAATATATGCCATAGAAGTGAATCACAAATTTTATTCATACTTACATTAATACCTCAGGTTAGGTTAGGCTGCAGTGGCAGTCCCACAAGGGAACACACGTAGGCCGAGTATTGACCCTTTGTGATACCACACAATGAACATTGATTCTACAGTGGGAGTCCTAAATTTTGCCTAACTGAAGTGTATTTAGAGTAAGGATCTTTAACGAGTACCTCACATCGTACAGGCTCGGGACTGACGGTTTAACGTCCGCTCCGAGGAACGACTTACTCAGATTTATTCACCTCCGGAAAGAATAAATCAAGGGCCAGGTGAGGATCGAACCCCGGTCCTATCAGTTCAGAGGTCAGTACATTAACCACTGAACTAGCCTGGCCCCTTACATAAATACCTTACATCAAACTGTACGACAAAAACAAGTGGTGAATGTTTGTCAGTGTTCGTGGAATCTCTAACAACGTAACAAAGAAAGCTATCATTGTATGGCTTTTAAATCATAGAATAGCTATGAAATCATTACATACAATGTCTCATTAAGTCTAAATTTACCTATTTTCAAAATTTTTGATTTAAACATTACATACTCGTATGCACTTACACAGGCAGTGCTACTGCCCTAGTAGGCCATGCACTTATCAACTGTAAATACAAAAAATTACACAATTTTATTTTTACAACACAACTTTTAAGACTATTGAAAAAGGAGGAATGTTGATTCAAATTAATAAAACAATAACAAAACAAGCAAGTTTATTGCTAAATATACGAGTAGCAAAATAATGGAGATTTGTGCCTACACTGCTAACAGCTGTTAAGGTGTTAATGATTTTATTATTTTGCCAAAATGTTGGATATTTCATTAATGTAGAAAAATTTATTTTATTTTTGCAAGATATTCAAGTAAAAATTAATAGAAGGCTGAAGGAAGTAATTTTCAAATAAGAGGAAACAGACATTGACAATGAAGAAATGTTGGCCTGATTACGTGTGGGACAGAGATGGCGATAGAAGAAGCAAGTTTATTGAGTTATATGAGGAGGGTGTCGACAAGAGAGAGTGAGTGCGACAGTAAGGCTGTCTTTAATTTAACACAACTACAGCGACCTACACAGTACAAAGGACCGACTTTAACTTAGAAATCACATCCTTAAATATTACTTAAGTTTCGACACATCTTCTAAACAATACTTTTAAAAATTAAGCATTGTTTTCATTGTTTTGCTTGAATACGATTTTAAATTCACGTATAAGGTTTCGTGTTTGAAAACAAAACAATGTTGATAAAACAACAGTTCAAACATTCAATTCTCTCTTAATTCGACTTCATTAAACCTAATCAACTAACAATCTAGCAACTTGCGTATTCAAGCTAGACTTAAGAAATTGTTTATAAATGTATGCTAATTAAAGAAATGGAGTTTCAATCATCATCCGACTTGCTACCAATGAAGAAAACAAACTACCTACTCATCCAAACCTCCTGGTACAAACTCTAAATCCTGCCACCAACCTTCCTGCCACTGCCACTGAACAATTACTTCCATCCACTGACTATCTGACTACTTTTCCAACTCATGACTAAAAACTTTAAAACCAAGACCACAAGACCGCGAATACGACATCATTATTGTACAGACGAACTTAATCTGACATGAATTACTGACATTCCAAGTCTGGTCTGGTCTGGAACTGCTAGTTACGACGTGCACAATAGAGCGCGGATATATTCAATGGTCGTTGGTTGGAGTTTAAACTGGTTTAAACTATCACCTGCTTGAAATATCTTTCTGCACTGGTTGTAGCAACAATTTTTCCACCCTCCCCAACACTGGCTGTTGGTAACAGACATTCAAAAATCCAAAGCGCCTTAAAAACATTTATTTTTATGGAATTTCTATCAACGATCTAATTTTAGACTAGCAGTCATTGGTCCCAGACTTAAATCTTATTACAGTTCTCCTATATATATATATATATATATCCTCAAACAAATCCCCGAGTCTAATTCCCATGTCACCCTTAGAGCTTCCGAAGAGGCATTCATATGCCTCCTTGGGGCTCGTTCTCCTCCTGGTCTCAACCTGTACCCTTAATTATTTTTTATTTTATTATTATTATTATTATTTTATTATTATTATTATTTATTTATTATTATTATTATTTCGTATTTTATATATTTTTTATCTTGTTTTCTAAATAAATATTGGAGGGATTTCTATTTTTCCTCTCCTCCGCTGGGGAGCAGCATTGCGGTGGTTCCACGAGTTACTCTGGAGGCCAGTAGCAGTTTGCTTCTCAACGCGAGTACTTCGCACTTCTTCCCGATGACGACGGATGTCGAAATATCGAAGTGAGTTCTGTAATGTCTTTCTGTGTTCTTTTCTATGTGTTAAAGTGTATATATATATATATATATTATATATATATATATATATATATATATATATATACAGTCTTTGTCAAAGAAAACCAAAGATTTTTCAAAACAAAAAAAATATAAGCCAAATCATAAAGCAATTGTTAAGTTAACTTAACAAATATAATACATTTTTTTAAATGTAAAATATAAAAATAATCTTATATAAATATAAAAACTAGTTTTAAAAATTTAAAATAAAAACTTTTTAACTTGCAAATATTACAATTGAACATTCGTTTAAAACAGTATTACACAAACAAAATCGATTACGATCTTAAAAATTCATTTTGGTGTAAAATATGAGCTTTTTTCTTAGTATTTTATTATTTTAATTTCTTTATATTTTCTATGTTTACCCACCCAAAATGGTTAGACAAAATGTCTAAATCTCTGACTTTCCCTTAGTGATGCAATCTTCTGATCAAAGTCAATTTCTAGGTTTTCTTCTCCAAGATTTTTAACTGTGAACATATTATGTATATATAAATATTCTTAAAAGTATCGACCGTGAAATAGAAACAAAATTAAAATTTATCAGGACTCGGTCAATTCTTCAGGGACTTTTCACTGAACTGAAAGTTCAGTGTAACGTATTAATTGAAACTAGACAGACAGTTGTTATTGAAATTCACAGACTATTTTTCTTTGTATAAAAATATATAATGTAATACTTAGTTTTCTGTTTCAAAATGTTACACTTCTGTAAGTTCTCTTACTAAACTATTGTCAAAATTTCTATTTTAATTTCTTCTTTGTAACTAATTGAACTTTTTATATATACATGCTTATTGTTAATACCACTGAGGTTAGTATGATTTATATTAGAAATAGGTAAAACCGTCATACCTAGTAAGATGATCTTGGAGTCGTTGGAGCGCTTTTGGATGTTGTCCATCTTCGATCACAACTAACTAACCTACTGAACTTTTATAAAGGGGGTTGGTTATCTGTCAAAACCACTGCTATCCAGATGTTATTATTTTTGATGTTATTTAGTTATTTTGATTTTTAGTTTTTAGCTATTATCTAGTTTGAGATAATAGCTAAAACTAGAAATATATAAATAAATATGAACAGATAGAAATATATAAACATAAAAATGCGAGTAACTTAATAAATGAACAAATAAATTACCAATCCGATATTTTATTTAAATCACTAATAAAAATAAAAAGGCGACTGGACAGACAGGATGACGAAGTTCAAAAATATAAAAAACTCAAACAAAATAATAGCTAAAAACTAAAAATCAAAATAACTAAATAAAATCAAAATAATAATATCAGGATAGCAGTGGACTTGATAGATAACCAACCCCCTTTATATATATGTTTGATTTTTGAATGATTCAATTATTTCTATTTCTAATATTTCCTCTGTTTTGTAGGAAAAAGGTTTTAAATAAAAATCGAAACGTTGGCTATGAGAGTTTAATTTGAACCTGAAGAACTGACCGAATCCTGATGAACTTTAATTTTATAATGATAAGAATCGATGCGGAAACACATTTTATTCAACATCTACGCCTTTCGAACACTTTGTGTTCATCGTCAGGTTTCATCTGCCTCAGTAGCGTGATGTAACCTGATGTTGAGCATTAAGGGTTCGAAACACGTTGAGTGTCAGATAAAATCTATTGTGTGGAGACATAGTGTTTCTTGCCCTGTTCTAATCATGAGTAAAAACACCACAAAATAAATGCTTCAATAGCTGTTGAATGAATATATGATTTAAATATTACTATTATGATCATGAACACAGCTAACTCTTCATTATTTAATGTTTTCATATTATTTTATTAAGTGGATTGAGGTGCAGCTGGTTTCCGAAGGTTATCATATAGGTTATCACTGATTAGAATATATTAAAAATGTCTCTTTCAGACCACTGTCTGTTTCCCTTAATATGCCTTTTGTTTGTCCCCTATACAATTCTCATTTACTGTCATCCAGAAAACCAGCATTCATCTAAATATCGAGAACAAAGAAGAACTATTAGAATTATAATAAAAAGAAGCAGAGTGTGAAATATGATAAAGTGCTTTGAACTTATCAACATTTAGTAAAGCCTTAATTACTTTCAGATTTCTATGAAACCATATTAATTGATTTTCATGATTGCGCTATCTACATAATTTATATATATATATATATAATATATATATATATATATATATATATATAAAATATATATATTATAATATATATATAATAAATTCAAAACGAAGGAAACACACAGAACGACACAGACAAAACTCACATCGATATTTCGACCATCGTCGTCATCAGGAGGTGTGAAGAGCGAAGAGTCCCGAAGGAAGACAGGGCGGCGACTCATATATATATATACTCTGCTTTCCTGCAGGATTCTTTGCCTCCTGATGATGACGATGGTCGAAATATAGAAGTGAGTTATTCCTGTGTCTGTCTGTGTGCTATCCTCTTTTTAATTGATTTATATATATACAATTAAAAGAAACGGTCCAGCGGACTTTTTTAAAATAAAATAAATTCAAAACGAAGGAAACACACAGAAAGACACAGACATAACTCACATCGATATTTCGACAATATCGATTTTGTCGAAATATCGATGTGAGTTATTTCTGTGTGTTTCCTTCGTTTTGAATTTATTTTATTTTATATATATAGTTTAATAGCTGATATATCTTTTTTGAAATGTTTGGTTCGATTTTTTTTGTAATTGGATAACAATTTTTTTTCTTTTTATAAATAAATAAAATCTCTTAATATCCTTCGTTTTTAGAATGAGATTATTTGTACTGCATAATACCATTTCATCGTCATTTTGATAAAATACTTAATTAATGTGAAAACTGAAAGTTTTTTTCTTTTGCATGGAATAAATGGCAATATGTTGGTTAGTTTTGTATTCAGAGAGACAATTGGAACATTGATGGGCATTGGGGTGAGAGTGCACGTGTAATGAGACAGAGAGGAATGTCGTTAGAATGGGAAATGAACATGGCAATTGGTCTAAATAAGCCAACTTGATTAGGGTAACGAACAGGCCGGTAAACGAGTCGGTGCCGTTTTAGTCTGCCTCTTAATGCCGTCATCAGTCTCACCTCTCTCTCTCTCTCTCTCTCACTCCCTCTCTCTCTCTCTCCCCCTCTCTCTCCCGCCTCTCACTCTCTCTCTCTCTCCCCCTCTCCTCTCTCTCTCACCTCCTCTCTCTCTCTCTGAGAATTTTAAAATTATTATAAAAACATCCTACAAAACTAGAAATTTTCATAAAGTTTGACATCAAATTTCTTAATTTCAAGTTCCAGAAATATTTACAATATAAATTATTATTATTATTATTACATTATACAAATTATACAGTAAAACAACAAGATATTTTCTGATGTTTTCTTTTTGTTAGCTTAACTTTGTAGAAAATGCCAATCAAATGACTTTTTCCTTAGTAAAGTGTACGACTGTTTGTTTCAGGGCTCAACGCTTTTTGCCTGCTACATAATACTGAGTGAGACGTTTCCTCGGCAACCGACCTTCTTCAAGAAGTTGAGGTTGTTTGGAGGAGAGCAGGACTATAGTACAGAGTCCGACAATAGTTGTAAGTCTAGTATATAATACATAAAAGTGTTATATATATGTGTGCTGGTGTGTCTGAACTTATTAATGTTTGGAACAATAGATTGTTATTAGTTAGTGGAAGTGGCTAGGAGTAATTACTACTATATTTCATTTCGAAATTTTCTTAATTATCTGTGAATAAATCTATGGAAAAATCGGTTCCTTGGAATCCTTCCATTTTACATACATGTTTTTTCTTATTTGTCGAAAAAATGTTGGGCAAAAAGACAAATGCATGCTTACTCTTGTATGACAAAATAAATATGCTATTAGTCGACAAAAAGAAACGAACACTTGTTTCTACATAACAGGAATATAGGAGAATGCCAAGGAACTGAAAATTCTTTCGTGATAATTTTCAAAGGAACATAGTTGAAAGTACTTCGATCGAAATTCCGTTAAATAGTATTCAAAATTGTTTTTTTTTTAATTTCTTATATAATTTTTTGGATTAGTTAATTTTCTTTTTATTTTATCAATTTGTCAATTTTCTGTTCGATTATATGTTGTATTTATGAAGATTCCTTTTTATTGTTATTTTGCCCATTTTTATTCTTTTTCTGCTATTTCTATTACTTTTTTTCGTTTTTGTTTTGGTCAACCTGTACATATTCTGTAAAGCTGTTAAGTTGGCTTTCGTCTCCTTTCGTCGCTCAACTTCCTTTTCTGAAGGTGACTGTTAAAATGGTCGAAATATTGAACGTGGGTTTCAGTGGGTCATAGTGGGTCCTAGTATCAGTTTTGCATTCGTGTTCCTTTAAGTTTCCAAAGTTTATATATATATATATATATATATATATATATATATATATATATATATATATATATATATAAATGGGAAAACAAGTCTAAAATCATTCAACCGTAACAAGCGGTCTTTGTCAGAGTCAAAACCCCAACCACAGTTTTTCTTATTGTGGTTTGATCATTGATTGTTGTTTCACGTGTTTATGTGAAATCTTTTTATCGATGAATACCATGTGCGATAACTACTCCTATTTCTGTCATCTTTTTCCTTTCTTTGTCCATGTAGTGAAAAATTGTTTGTCTAGCTTGACAAAGGCCCATAAATTAAAACTAAAATTAAAATTTTTAAATAATTGTTTAAATGAAAAGGTTATACATAAATCTCATATTTCTAAATGTTTGCTAAATATTTGTGAAGGCACTTTTTGATAATTTTCATTCTTTGTTCCTAAAAAACATATTTATTTGAAGTTGGGTTCAAGACCGCTTGTTATGGTTGAAAGATCTTAGTCTTGTTTTCCCATTTCTTATTGTGATTTGATCATTGATTGTTATTTCACGTTTCAAAAAAAAAAAATATGTGAAATCTTTATATATATACATGTATGTATATAAAGTACCTAAAGTAAATAATATATTTAGAAAAAATTGGAATGAAACTTCTTGTGATTTAAATTTTTAATTTACAATTTAAAATTTAAACAAAGAGAAATGCGACAGGAAGGGCGACAGAAGGTTTTCTCTAACTGGTCCATTAACAATCCATTGGAATTAAGGGCCATTGTTCTGAGCTTTTGAAAGGAAAAAAGCCCCCAGTTGGAATAGTTATTTCCTCTGGAAGGTACTTAACTGGCTTAGTTACACCTTCTGCTTAGCTTGTTAAGACTCCTCCCGTCCAATAACTAAACCACAATGCCCTGTAATTTAATGCAATACTCTATTCAAAGGGAGTCTAAGCATGTGTAGACTATTATTACAACATTTTTCAAAGATGTTTATATTCTTTAATATAATTCATTTGCTTCGCCATTTGTTGTTGTAGCTGTTAAAAATTAACGGCGATATAAAATAAAATATTCTTTACATTTTAAAAGATGAATTACAGTCTTATTCACTTGATATAATGCATTATTCATTTTGTTTTACGTCAGCTTACGAGGTGTGTAAATAAAGTAGTGAGACTGATTTTTTTTAAATTTTCTATTCAAATATAATTACAATGTGATATTGTCACCTTCAAAATAGTTCCCTTCGGAAGCCACACAGCGCTGGAGACGGTCCTTCCAATCATTGTAGCATTGCTGGAACTCGGATTCTGGAATGGCCTTCAGCTGGTCGGTTACAGCAGTTTGTATGTTTTGTAGTGTCCCGAAATGAGTTCCCTTGAGGTGATTTTTCAATCTCGGGAAGAGGAATAAGTCACAAGGACTCAAGTCTGGTGAATAAGGAGGCTGAGGAGCAACAGGAATGTTTTTACTGGCCAAAAACTCGTTTATTGAGATGGCAGTGTGACAGGGCGCGTTGTCGTGATGCAACACCCACTTGTCTTTGATGTTTGGCCGCACACGAAGGACTCTTTTTCGAAGTCTTTCAAGGACCTCACGGTAGAAGTGCTGATTAACCGTTTTTCTGATGAAGAAGTGCTGATGAAAATTAACATTTTCATCGGTGTTTGCACTTGAAGGCCTTCCGCTTCGTGGTTCATCTTCAATCGACTCTCTTCCTTCTGAAAATTCCTTAAACCACCGAAAAACCTGTGCCCTTGATAAAACACGTTCTCCATAGGCCTCCTGAAGTTTTTCAAAAGTTTCGGTTGCATTATGTCCAAGTCTGAAGCAAAATTTGATTGCACACCGCTGCTCAACTTTGAGGTCACTCATTTTTAAAACGCTCAAGAAAAAACCATTTCACGAAAACCAACGCTACGGACAAACAAATGACTGTGGCGAGTTCAGATTCATACTGGAGGCGCATCACACGTGCACCTGACGCTACTTAAGGCCACGCGTCTCCAGCGTTGCCAGATCGAAAGCGACGTTGCCAGTCTCACTACTTTATTTACACACATCGTAAGTATCATTAACTGACACATATTCTCATACCATCCAAATTTCTTTTAAATTATCTATAAATACACCTTGTATGAATGAAATATCGTATTGTTATGTTTTATGGATGAATCCTGATATGACTGTTTTGTTATATTCGTTATAATTACTTCTGTCTTATTCTTTCCCATTATGACTGTGGTTCTTAACGCTGTGGAGATACCGAGCCCCGCCAGTTACATATGTGCATTCACCGAACCCTTCCTTTTAGTGGAAAGTTTCATTGGCTCTCATTTAAAGAAGGTTTATCCCCATTGTATCAACTCCAACTTTAAAAAATCATTTTCATTAATCTTTCATTGAAGTGACGGTGAAGTTGGTACAATTGAGTTCTAAGCATTCATAGCTGAAGGAAAGATATTAATTTGTATTAGAAATAGGTAAAACCGTCATACCTCGTAAGATGATCATGGAGTTGGAGCGCTTTCGGACGTTGTCCAAATCTTCGCTCGAACAAACCTACAAAAAGAAACTATCAAGAGAGAACCTGACTGAGGAGACAACCATCTTGCAGAGCTTCCAATACGACATCAGACTACATATACTCGAAGCCCTATACATTAAAGAATATAACCCTTCGTTAAATATTCAAAATAGTGACCTTAAAGTCATACCGAGTTCAAAAAATGTTGATAATACTTTTAAGATAGTAAGAGAGGTCGGTGAGGGGACAAGCAGGTAGTTGGGATACAGTGCCCTGCCCTGCATGCCCTCCCACTCACACCTCCCTCCCTTCCGCATTCCTTGATTTTCTATAATAGTTAGTTGTTAACTCCCCTTAGTACTGTACCTTTTTGCCTTGTTTAATATTTTTGTTTTTACCTGATGATGGCTAATGTGAGCCGAAAGCTTGTGTTTTAGATTAAGTTTCAAATTATAGTTTTAGTTTAAAGTGTTTAGTGTTCAACTTCTTTCCTTTCATGTCGTTAGCAGAACTCCTTTGGAAAATACCCGAAAGTTACCGAAAACTAGTTAGGAAACTAGAGAACTTCAGTAAGAAATTGATCAACGCAGAAGCTGCTGCCAACAATTTTTGGGTAAAGAGAAAGGGAGACCAAGCACATTGTAGATGCAACGTGCTTGGTCTCCCTTTCTCTTTTCTCCTGAAGACGGATTACCCGAAAATTTGAGTCTGTAAGTGTGTTTCCTTACTCTGTGTGTTACTCTTCTTGAATTTTGAACTCGTATTGTGTCCAGTTTGGATCGTGTTTGGTTTAATTAAGTGAAATATATATACATATATGGCTTTTCAAGAAAATATATTATCCTATATGAGAATGTAGTCAATTCATTCATCAGTTTATAAAAACATATGATGAATTTATTAAAATATTTATTTTTAAGCAGTAAATATTAAGAAGGATTACTTAAAATATTCCTCATTTCCTTAAAATTTTATTATTTACTCTAGTAATATTTAACCTGATATTTCATGTAGCTGTCTGCGATATGTCCATTACAATAATATTTAGTATATCCAAAAAAAAATAAAAATAAAATAAATTTCCCTTTAAGATGAACTTGTTAAAAGATGAAAATTGAATTATATTAAAATAAATATTTTTCAAAATTGGAATGAAATCTATGATTCGCAGTTGACTTATTAATATGCATGAAGGGAAAAATTTATTGGCTTACTGTTCTTGATTTTATTAGGTTCTATTAAACAAATTGCTCCCCGCAGGAGGGAAAAATAAATTAAAGCTCTTACATTAGACTGGAAGCATTTATCAAATTTATTATTTAAATTAAATTATTAGAACAGATATTATAGTTAGAATTTAATATTGATTAATGGTTTGTAATATAGCAATGCTGCTTGAAAAATATTGAAGCTTGTTAGATGAGATTATGAAATTAATAATAAATATATTATCCTTGAAACAGGGATTTTCATAAACACTAATATATTGTTTTATTATTCCTAAAATGCTTAAATACGGCTGATTTTGTTTATGTATCGGTTTCTTTATTTAGTCGATTTCTTTTCATTGGTTGTCTAATTCTTTATTTCCTCACTCTCTTCTCTTACGTCAATTTTCTTTCTCTTTTTGACTTTACTTCCTTCCTTCTATCAGCTTGAATCATTTGTCTCTCTTTCTCACTCTCCTTCTTTTCTTATTTTCTTTTCAATTTTTATCTGTTTTTATACCATCTTTTATTCTTTCATGCCTCCTATTTCATTTTATCTTTAACTCTCCTTTTCTATATGTTCTTCCAATTTTCTGTAAATTATAGAAGAATATTCTGTAAATTATATTATTTCTGTTGTTATTAGGATTAGGTTTCGGTAAAAAGGACCTATGACCAATAATATAAATTTTATGGATAGACTGCAAGAGTATAGACTAGACTTGGAGAACTGGAAGCCATATGGCGGGCGACATTCGGCCTTTTATAGCTAATATGCAGCTATAATATGTAGCTTCGTAAATAACTCGAATTTTTGAAAAATACTCTTGCTAAGTTCAAGTTGATAGAAGCTAAAGAACATTTTCCTCAATTAAACAAAAGTTCAAAAAGAATATGAACGGCCAAACGAATCATTTGAGGAATTTCTCATATGCAAAATTTACAATGAAAGATTAAAGAATTTTGAAAAACTTCATATTTGTTTAAAACTGATTTTCCTGACTCATTTATTGGAAATTTTTTTCAAAACCTGCTAATTTGAAGATGGAATTAATAGAACTTTTTGAAGCCGTCATGAAATCTTATTTAATTCTAAAAAAATGATCCACCCGAAATTCATTAACGTCGCCTTTGTCATCAAGCTCAAATAAGGCTTTCCTATTTTCCAACCACTTACTGTTGTGAATCAACTTTCAAAACTAATCAAAACAAAGTTGAAAACTCAGCTTACTGAGATCAACTTAGGTTGCGAACTGCTATGCTAGAACCAAATATTGAACTTCATGTGAAAAATACGTAATAACAAAAAAAAAGCCATTAAAGTTACATTCTTAATTTTTTATATTATTAATGAGTAAATTTATTTAATAATACAGCTTACATCAGGCGTAGATGTCCCCAACATAACTATCTCTGCAGATAATATCAAAAATATTATTTTGATAATAAACTGTAAACGAACCTGTTCTGTTCTAATTAAAAATATTTATATTTTGTAGCCATATGGTTAAACATAATTTTAAATACGACCATCTAAGCTTAAAAGGTTCCCCCTACTTGTGGTATAGACAAACAGGAAATCACATAATCCTTGTATCAACTGAAAACAAGCTAAAGAATGAATACGTGTTGAAAAAAAAACGAAAAAAAAACTTGTTTAGTATTATGTTGGGCTTTTTATATGTAAAAAAGAGGGTTTTCAGGAAAACATTAAATAAGCTGTTTTCCTGGGGCACGCATTTAGTTTGGAGTATTTGTTGCGCTAATCTATAAACTCAAGAGAATTTATAAAGGAATTAATACAGAGTTAATATGGTAACTGGGAGAGTACCCCATGTGTGTGTGTGTTGTGGGTGCGTGTGTGCGTGAAATGAGTGAAGATATGACAGTTCTGTTCAGTTACATGGCCATTTTTGCATGTTTATAGCCACGTAAACTATTCAATTCAAAGGGTTGTGAATACATCGTAAACAATGACTTAGAAGCGTGTGTGAGAATCAAAAAATAATGTTGGCACTCCTCCTGGGTCTATAACACAGGTTCCCTTACCCTTGCCTGTTCAATGGTGACCCACTTTTCCAAAAAAAAAAAAATAAATGTATAAATTTTGTTATTTATTTGTAATAAATCACGTAAATAGTTACATTAGTGTCTGATAATGTTTTTTATAATTTATTATTAAAACTGTGCGTTTTATTCCTCAGAATTACTGACTTCGATTCCAATTTTCTTTTGCCTGCGGTATTTGATTGCTACACATACCATATTTTTACCTAAATTCAATTTATATTTATTTATCATATAACTATATGATATATGAGATATCATATAACTATAAATATATATCATATTCATATTTATCATATTTATTTATTTATTTATATAAGCGGAAATAATGATATTTTTGAAATAATTATTTCATAGCAACATAATTTCATATTCATATTCAAATTATTTCATTTCATATTCAACAGAAGTCAAATTCAGTATATTACGTATTACACGTAACGTATTACACCCGAAATTCCTAAACTAAACTTAAAGGAAACTCGATTTCTTTGGAAGAAGTCGAACTTGGACTTTTATTTCAATTTTTCTTATGAAGTATCTGTATTGCATGTATGTTACAGAGTTTTTTTTTTTTTTTTGTTATAAATTGTCTTTATTCTATGTGTGTTAAAGAGTTAAATGCAATAACTCTGCATTATAACATATTTAATATATTTAATACATTGAATAAGAAATAATATATTTAAACTGCATTAATACATATTATAATGGTACAGTTACCCATTACAACGATTTCTGGAAGTAATTTTTTTAAATGTACTAATATTATTAGTACCTAATATTAAATAGATTCTCGTCTTCACTCATAACACTTGTTTCAACTTTTGACTGGTTTCAGACAAAAAATTATGCTATTTTTATAAAATCTGGCTAATGAATGATAACAGTGCTATGTTATGAAATCAAATGTTTCATAATAATAGTCATGTGTTATTTAAACTTCTACTCTTACATATTTAATGATTTTTGCGAAAATCGAACAAGCTTACCAGATATGCGAACAAAATTTGATTCTTTCATCCAAGAGGCCAATACTAGAAATGTTTCTTAATTTTGTTACATAGTAAAAAAGAGAGAGTAACAAATAAAGATTTGTTTTTATTTTATTTTAGGAGGAATAATGTCAGAAAACTTGAGAAGGTATGTAAGAAACATATAAGGCTTAAAGTAGGCAAGTTATTTAACGATATATGTTTAAAAGAAGGTCTGCTCCCAAAGTATACCAATATATATATATATATATATATATATATATATATATATATATATATATATATATATATATATATGCGAACAAAATTTGATTCTTTCATCCAAGAGGCCAATACTAGAAATGTTCATTCATTTGTCCATTCATTTGTCCATTCATTTGGCCACATGGTACCCATGAGTTAAACCTCTTCCTACTTTCCTTCCAAAACTTTTCTTCCTCCATCTCCTTCACCCACCAAGTGTCCAGCAATAAAATTACTTTCCTTGATGTTGATGTTACCCTCAACAATAGCAGTTTCTCCACCTCTGTACATATAAAACCTACGAATGCACAGCAGTACCTCCACTACAGTAGTTGCCATCCCACCCACATCAAAAAAGCAATCCCCAGATCCCTTTCCATCCGCATCCACAGGATTGTAATAACTTGAAAAACCGTAGTTCCCATATTAACTGTTTAAAGGAAAAATTAGTTGATCGTGGCTACCCTTCCAATGTCATTGATAGTCGGGTCGTGCCGGCTGAAATAGTTCACCGGCACGTACCGAGAAAAGACCACACTGATAGTGTTTTCCTGATATCCACTTTTTTCCCTGGTGCTCATAAGATTGGCTCGGTTATTAAGGAGTTTTTCCCATTGCTCTCCTCTTCTCCTTCTACCTCGTCTATTTTTCCTGAAGCCCCCTCCTTATCATATCGCAAACCACCGAACCTCAGAGGCATTTAATTTTAAAGAATTTTGCAATAAAAATTACCAATATGGTACAAATTTATTTTTAAAACGACCATCTAAGCTTAAAAGGTTCCCCCTACTTGTGGTATAGAAAACAGGAAATCACATAATCCTTGTATGAACTGAAAACAAGCTAAAGAATGAATACGTGTTGAAAAAAAAACGAAAAAAAAACTTGTTTAGTATTATGTTGGGCTTTTTATATGTAAAAAAGAGGGTTTTCAGGAAAACATTAAATAAGCTGTTTTCCTGAGGCACGCATTTAGTTTGGAGTATTTGTTGCGCTAATCTATAAACTCAAGAGAATTTATAAAGGAATTAATAGAGAGTTAATATGGTAACTGGGAGAGTACCCCATGTGCGTGTGTGTGTGTGTGTGTGTGTGTTGTGGGTGCGTGTGTGCGTGAAATGAGTGAAGATATGACAGTTCTGTTCAGTTACATGGCCATTTTTGCATGTTTATAGCCACGTAAACTATTCAATTCAAAGGGTTGTGAATACATCGTAAACAATGACTTAGAAGCGTGTGTGAGAATCAAAAAATAATGTTGGCACTCCTCCTGGGTCTATAACACAGGTTCCCTTACCCTTGCCTGTTCAATGGTGACCCACTTTTCCAAAAAAAAAAAATAAAAAATAAATGTATAAATTTTGTTATTTATTTGTAATAAATCACGTAAATAGTTACATTAGTGTCTGATAATGTTTTTTCTAATTTATTATTAAAACTGTGCGTTTTATTCCTCATAATTACTGACTTCGATTCCAATTTTGTTTTGCCTGCGTATTTGATTGCTACACATACCATATTTTTACCTAAATTCAATTTATATTTATTTATCATATAACTATATGATATATGAGATATCATATAACTATAAATATATATCATATTCATATTTATCATATTTATATAAGCGGAAATAATGATATTTTTGAAATAATTATTTCATAGCAACATAATTTCATATTCATATTCAAATTATTTAATTTCATATTCAACAGAAGTCAAATTCAGTATATTACGTATTACACGTAACGTATTACACCCGAAATTTCTAAACTAAACTTAAAGGAAACTCGATTTCTTTGGAAGAAGTCGAACTTGGATTTTTATTTCAATTTTTCTTATGAAGTATCTGTATTGCATGTATGTTACCGAGTTTTTTTTTGTTATAAATTGTCTTTGTTCTATGTGTGTTAAAGAGTTAAATGCATTAACTCTGCATTATAACATATTTAATATATTTAATACATTAAATAAGAAATAATATATTTAAGCTGCATTAATACATATTATAATGGTACAGTTACCCATTACAACAATTTCTGGAAGTAATTTTGTTAAATGAACTAATATTATTAGTACCTAATATTAAATAGATTCTCGTCTTCACTCATAACACTTGTTTCAACTTTTGACTGGTTTCAGACAAAAAATTATGCTATTTTAATGAAATCTGGCTAATGAATGATAACAGTGCTTTGTTATGAAATCAAATGTTTCATAATAATAGTCATGTGTTATTTAAACTTCTACTCTTATATGTTTAATGCTTTTTGCGAAAATCGAACAAGCTTACCAGATATGCGAACAAAATTTGATTCTTTCATCCAAGAGGCCAATACTAGAAATGTTTCTTAATGTTGTTACGTAGTAAAAAAGAGAGAGTAACAAATAAAGATTTTTTTTTATTTTATTTTAGGAGGAATAATGTCAGAAAACTTGAGAAGGTATGTAAGAAACATATAAGGCTTAAAGTAGGCAAGTTATTTAACGATATATGTTTAAAAGAAGGTCTGCTCCCAAAGTATACCAATATATATATATAATATATATATATATATATATATATATATATAAAATAAATTCAAAACGAAGGAAACACACAGAAAGACACAGACATAACTCACATCGATATTTCGACCATCGTCGTCATCAGGAGGTGTGAAGAGACAATATATATATATTGCTTAATTAAATAGCAATTTATTAATTATATGATTAAATATATTGCCAGCCACTATAATTGTATAAACCTATTTTTAATTAGAACAAAGATCTCGAATACATTAAAAAGTTGTGCACAGTTAATATTGATATAGACAATTAAACTATTAGTAATTCTAAAAGTAAACATATTACGTAATATTAGAGTTTAATATCAGTAAAGTGAAGCTGAAGGAAATGTTGGCAAGCTGTAGAAGAACTTGATGTTAAAAGGAATGGAAATTAGAGAGATATTGAATTAAAATAGCGGAAAGTAATTTGTGAGAAATTAGGAAAGTTGAAGACGCATCTGTTGGGCGTCAAATATCAGACAAGGGAGTAATGTTGAGTTTCACGAGGCTTTCTATGCATCGGGGCATAATCAATACTATGCACAGAGAGAACCCTTAGTACACTTGATATACTGCACCATATTAAATCAGTAAAACAAACGATTTCCGGGAAAAAAATAACAATTATTGTCATAATAAATTAATAGTTTATTATGGCAGGTTAAAATATTTGATTTTAACTTAATCTTCAATAAATAAATGAATGTACATGATAGACTGGAAATATATTGTAGTCGAATGAGAATCAAATGAACAGAAGACTGCGAATAAAATGTCTGAACGATCTAGAATTTAGAACATGCATGGACAACCTTTGTTTACATGTGGGCCAGCTTATGTTTTCCAAGATTGGCTACGGGCCAGGAGTCCCAATTATTGAATTTCAATATATCTATACATACATACTTATATATGCATATGTATATTATGCAGTAAATAAAAATGAATGGAAAGTATATGTATATTATACATATGTATATTATGCGGTAAATATTAATTACACTACTGATTTTTTATTCACTTTACATTGAAAAGGTGGTGAAACAAAAAATGAGAATTAAATTGATATTAATCAAAGGTCTCTGCCAGCCGGCGTGAATGATCTAGAATCTAGAAGAAGACTAGCAATCCTTAAGGGTGAAGAAATAAAAGTGGAGAACGTGCGATAAATCGGAAATATATTATAATAGGTTGATAATCGAATGAACAGAAGACTGGAAATAAAATGATTGAATGATCTAGAATATACAAGAAGACTAGCAATCCTTAAGGGTGAAGAAATAAAAGTGGAGAACGTGCGATAAATCAGAAATATATTATAATAGGTTGATAATCGAATGAACAGAAGACTGGAAATAAAATGATTGAATGATCTAGAATCTAGAAGAAGACTAGCAATCCTTAAGGGTGAAGAAATAAAAGTGGAGAACGTGCGATAAATCAGAAATATATTATAATAGGTTGATAATCGAATGAACAGAAGACTGGAAATAAAATGATTGAATGATCTAGAATCTAGAAGAAGACTAGCAATCCTTAAGGGTGAAGAATTAAAGTGGAGAACGTGCGATAAATCGGAAATATATTATAATAGGTTGATAATCGAATGAACAGAAGACTGTGAACAAAATGGCTTAATGATCTAGAATCTAGAAGAAGACTAGCAATCCTTAAGGGTGAAGAATTAAAGTGGAGAACGTGCGATAAATCGGAAATATATTATAATAGGTTGATAATCGAATGAACAGAAGAGTGGAAACAAAATGGTTAAATGATCTAGAATCTAGAAGAAGACTAGCAATCCTTAAGGGTGAAGAAATTAAAGTGGAGAACGTGCGATAAATCGGAAATATATTATAATAGGTTGATAATCGAATGAACAGAAGACTGGAAACAAAATGATTGAATGATCTAGAATCTAGAAGAAGACTAGCAATCCTTAAGGGTGAAGAATTAAAGTGGAGAACGTGCGATAAATCGGAAATATATTATAATAGGTTGATAATCGAATGAACAGAAGACTGTGAACAAAATGGCTTAATGATCTAGAATCTAGAAGAAGACTAGCAATCCTTAAGGGTGAAGAATTAAAGTGGAGAACGTGCGATAAATCGGAAATATATTATAATAGGTTGATAATCGAATGAACAGAAGACTGTGAACAAAATGATTGAATGATCTAGAATCTAGAAGAAGACTAGCAATCCTTAAGGGTGAAGAATTAAAGTGGAGAACGTGCGATAAATCGGAAATATATTATAATAGGTTGATAATCGAATGAACAGAAGACTGTGAACAAAATGGCTTAATGATCTAGAATCTAGAAGAAGACTAGCAATCCTTAAGGGTGAAGAATTAAAGTGGAGAACGTGCGATAAATCGGAAATATATTATAATAGGTTGATAATCGAATGAACAGAAGACTGTGAACAAAATGGCTTAATGATCTAGAATCTAGAAGAAGACTAGCAATCCTTAAGGGTGAAGAATTAAAGTGGAGAACGTGCGATAAATCGGAAATATATTATAATAGGTTGATAATCGAATGAACAGGAGACTGGAAATAAAATTATTGAATGATCCAGAATCTAGAAGAAGACTAGCAATCCATAAGGGTGAAGAAATTAAAGTGGAGAACGTGCGATAAATCGGAAATATATTATAATAGGTTGATAATCAAATTAACCAAAGACTGTGAACAAAATGGCTTAATGATCTAGAATAGTGTTTCCCAATCTTTTTCGAGCGACCGCCCCCTTGGGTCCGTCAACCTATACTCAACACTCCTCAATAATAATCAAAATCTTAGACTAAATTACGAAATGAGTAACACTTTAATAATTAAATTAATATAATGACTAATCGAATATTTATTTGTAATCCAATATATGTATTGTTTCATAGCATATTTATGCAAAAGAATTAATACACAATAAAAGAAACTTAGATGAGAATATACTTTTAACATAAAAATAAATTATCAAAACAAATAAGTTTAAGAAACTTTTTCCTAGAAGTTTACTTGTGGTGTTTTCACTTAAATTTAGAAATTATATTGCATGAACATTTTCAATTTATGGAAATAGAATCTCAACTCCTTTTTGCATTAGCGCCCCCCGATATCAAAGCACCGCCCCCAGGGGGGCGGTACCGCCCACTTTGGGAAACACTGATCTAGAATCTAGAAGAAGACTAGCAATTCTTAAGGGTGAAGAAATGAAATAGGAGAGAATACACGAGGAGAGATGAGAATGTTTGAAGATTAATAAAGAGGTCAGAGGAGCTATACTTCACAAGCATTTAATGACTATAGGCCTATAGTAACAATAATTGGTATATAGCCTGGTTTAAATAATTCTATTATTTTTAGTATTTATTATTATTATATTGTTTATCTACTACCGTGGTAAGCTTTTGCGCATTCATAGATATTTCAGCTGTCTATATAAAAGCTTGATGACATACATAATAAAGTATATATATATATATATATATACAGTAGTAGTATATATATATACTGTATATATATATACAGTAGTAGTTTGCTTCTCAACGCGAGTACTTCGCACTTCTTCCCGATGACGACGGATGTCGAAATATCGAAGTGAGTTCTGTAGTGTCTTTCTGTGTTCTTTTCTATGTGTTAAAGTGTATATATATATGCTTTTATAAAAAGGATGTCTGCTTCCATTTGGTTCAATTTCGTCTTATATTCCGAATTATATTTCCGAAACATGTCCAATAATAAATTAAAAAAATATGGTGATTTAATTTTTAAGTTGAGCTCTGAATTAAAGAAATAATTTCGCAATTTGAAAAAATATATGACGAAATTGAACCAAGTGGAAACAGACATCCAGTTTTTAAAAGCATGCATTGAAGAAGGACTGCTCCCAACTTTTAAAATATATATATATATATATATATATATATATATATATATATATTATATGAAAATGACACCAAATTTAGTTGATACCTGTTTTCTTGACAAGTTTCTCAATTTTTCTAAATAACACTCTCGTTAATTCGTCTACACAATAAAGTACATCTCCTATGGTCGACATGTTTCGAATGATCAACATTCATCATCAGGACGTGAATAAGATCTAAAGTGAAATATCTGGTTTAATATATACATGGAGAAGGTAGAAGGGGTTGTTTTCCATAAAGTTTAAGAGATGGTGGGCGTTAATCCAGTGAGGTGAGTGGCCTCACGGCCTGAGTCGCTACCTGCAAGGGTTTCTGGATGCCCTTGATGTGAACTAAATAGCTTCAAAATACGGCTACTGTTTTCGACCTGAATATTTAGGAGTGGCTTCAGTTTTTGAATTAATATAGCCTCTAAATTTTTTTTTTAGTTTATGGTGGTTACTTTCTTTTTTTATAATTTTAGTATTTGTAACCAGCATCTCTCGGGTTAATTTAACATTATGCTTATCTTGCGTATATTTTTTGGGTGCTCCGGCCATTAGGTGCACCTAAATAACGAGAGTGTTATTTAGAAAAATTGAGAAACTTTTTAAGAAACAGGTATCAGCTAAATTTGGTGTAATTTTCAATAATGTGTGCGTCAAAGAAGGACTGCTACCAAAATTTACGAATATATATATATATTTAAAGTAAAGTTTTTCGTTAATTTCAGTTTTGTTTAAATAATTTAATCATGAGGGTCTGTCCCAAGTTTATTAGAAGTCCAATTAGCGTCATTTTTATGAGCTTTCTTTATGAATTCAAATGTTGCGTATCTGGGGTTCACGATGATTAATTTACATTCATCTTGACTTCAAACTAATTTCAACATTCCTTCATTATCTTTTCAATTTGTTATTCTTTTGTATAATCTAAGTTTAGTTACTTCATTTGTCTTTCTTTTTTATTAATAAATTGTTTTGTATTTCCTTTTTAAGTATTGAGTTTTAAATATAATTACTGTGAAGTCTCCTCCTCTTGTTTTTTCATAAAAGAGAACTTTAGTCAAAGAATTACATTTTATTAAGTTTTTTTTTTGTTGATATTTGCTTAAAAAAAAATTACTTTTTATTATGTTTATAATTCTTGTAAGCGTTTTTTCTTATCTCTTTTAATTTTATACTCTGGGAGTTTTAAAGCTGAAATATAATACGAAATTCTTTAATTAGAAGTGCAGTAAACAGTTTGATGTTAAAATTATTTTTCGTTCAATGAATTTGTCTTGCGAATCTTCTAGCACAACAGATAAATTTACGGTAATAAGAGTTGTTTCTTAGATAGATTGAGTTTTCCAATATTACTTTTATACGTTGTAAAAAATTTTACATTTTTAATTTAGAGTCTCATTTCATTGATAACCTTTTTTTTTTAGTTTTTTCACTACTTTTTTGAATTCACTTTGAAATATCGATACAGGACCTATTATTTAGAATGAATAAGTTTTCCTACTTATAACAAATCATTTAGTTTTATACTAAAAGGAATGAAGTAACAACTCAATACCAAATAATAATACTGACTTTTTTTCTTTTGACTAGTCAAGGAACAAACAGAAATATTAAAAAGAGACAAGCTTTAATCAGAAATTGTAAAATAAAGTCTCTGAAATTAAATTTTAATTTAGGGATTACTTAAAAAATCTCAAAAAGTTTGAGATATAGATTAAATTTTAAAATATATATACAAATTATAATATTATTAAATAATATATATTATCATTACCTATTATGTGTAACATATATGGAATACATAAAAATACATAATAGCTAAAAACTTAAACACTATATAAACAAACATTAAACATTTATGAGATGTGAACAAATTTGCCCGTTCAATTGAAATAAATATCGAAAATGAATAGCCTAGATTAATTTACCATTAAAATCGGAAAATATTGATGAATGTTTGCGAGAATTATGTTTTAATCCGACCAGTTCAGTTTTGCACCTGTCTCATTCCAGTATTGTTTGTTAATTGGAGTAATATGGAACAGTAATCTTCAACAAGCATTCTAGTACAAGAAAGAAATACTTTTATTTTATTTTCTACTTTGTTGTTTCAGCTTTTGACTATGAATGGGATTCACTCATGGAACGAAATGATAATTCTATTACAGAAATGATAATACTGAGCAACACGAATGAGATATATTGTGTAATATATATATATATATAAAATAAATTCAAAACGAAGTTTTTTTTTATCAGGGTGTCAATATCCTGGGGAGAAAGGCCCTCACACTCAGCATGTTATTAAGAAGAGAAACTAAGTTCTTGAGGAAAAGAGGAATAGGGTTGGAAGAAAGATATTGATAATAAGATGAGTTAGAGAGTTGTTTCATTGTCTCACGGTGGTAGACAGAACGGTCCATGAGGACTACAGAGGAACCTTTATCAGCTGGCATGATAAGGAGGGAGCTGTCTCTTTTCAAACTGCTAATCACTTTTCTCTCTGGAATGGTTAGGTTATCTGGGGGGAGATAGGCTTCTGAGGAAGGCAGGATTAGAACATCTGCGGACAATAGAGGAGATGAAGAGTTCGAGAGGATGTGATGCAGAAAGTGGAGGTGGTTCGTGGGAAGATAGTTTAAAGAGCTTGAGGGAAGTGTGAACTTTAGAAGTTGTATCGCCAGAGCTTTTGTCACTGGATCTCCAAAAATACTGCCAGCGAAGAGATCGAAAAAACATCTGGAGATCTGGAGATTCTCCAAGATGCTGATGTGATTTATTTTAGGGACTGGACTGAAGCTAAGACCTTTAGAAAGAATACTGCCTTCAGCTGTACTCAAATTGCGGGAAGAAAGATTTACAATATTCTTATTGTTGTTAGGGATTAAGTTGTTCCAGATATGTATATTATTGTTATTTTGAATGTTAAAATTATTATTACTAGTATTGTAATGATGATGATTATTATTATTATTATTATTATTATTATTACGGGTATTGGTGGAAGTAGAATTAGAAACAGAAGAAGAAAAGGGATTGAGTTGAGTGACAGAAGGTGATGATTGGTACGATGAGAAGGATGTAGAATGACACAGAGGAATTTGGGTATAAGAAACTGGAGAAGTATTCTGAGACATAAGGAAGGGCACTTGGTAGGGAAGAGATAGGCCTTGAGAGAGATAAGAGAGAAAAAGATTAGACAGCTTTTTGTAACTATTATGACAGGATTTCTGGAGTCTTCTATGGGCAGAATCAAGAGATTTATTGATCGGAATTAAATAGTTAGAGGATATGCTCAAAAGTATTTTAATAACTGAATGTAGCCTAGAGGAGTACGAGTCCCTCAGGCTGATATAATTAGATAAGGTAAGATGAGACAATTGAAGAGAAACATGAAACCCGTAAACTGCGATAGAGTGACGAAACTTGAGAGGGAAGGCAGATAGAGGCATTTTAACAGCTAGACCATTAGGAATTATATTTAGATTGAGACAACTAGAAATGAAATCAATATGAACAGTGCAGCTCACAATTTTTTGGGAAAGGTAATTAACCTCACTCATACAATAAACAATAGGATCATTCATAATTAAAACAAGAAGATTAAACAAATGCAAAATTAATAAATTAGTAAATATTAAAATAAAAGGTAAGAAATGTTAAAAGGAAATAAAGATTCTAGGAAAACAGAAATGGACAGGAAGTACCAGAATTCAAGGAAACTATTAGAAAGGAATTACACACAGGAAGTTACTCGGTGGAAGCAGAAAGTAACTGACAAAAAGAACGGCACTACACGTGCTAATCACAATTAAAAGAAACGGTCCGTTTTTAAAAAAAGTCCGCTGAACCGTTTCTTTTAATTGTATATATATATATATATATAAATACTTCGAATAAAATGAAAGGCCCTTGTGGACAATAAAAACTTTAACACATAGTAAAGAACACAAAAAGAAGTAGTTGAGTACCAGTTTGCTTCCTCAACGTGAGTACTTCGCACTTCTTCCCGATGACGCCGGATGTCGAAATATCGAAGTCAGTTCTGTACTGTTTTTCTGTGTTCTTTCCTATGTGTTAAAGTTTATATATATATATATATATATATATATATATATATATATATATATAAAGATTTCACATAAACACGTGAAATAACAATCAATGATCAAACGACAATATGAAATGGGAAAACACGAATAAAGTTTATCTTTCAACCGTAACAAGCGGTGTTCGTCAGAGTCAAAAACCCAACTCTATCGATGTGAGTTATGTCTGTGTCTTTCTGTGTGTTTCCTTCGTTTTGAATTTATTATAATATTTATATATATATATATATTTGAGTTCAAAATTAATGAAATTTTGATTAAATTTAATTAAATTAATTTTGAACTCGTATTGCCTCCAGTATGGATCGTATTTCGGTTTATTAAGTGATATATATATATATAATAAGATTTCACAATAAACACGTGAAATAACAATCAATGATCAAACCACAATATGAAAAGGGGAAGAAAGACTAAGATCTTTCAACCGTAACAAGCGGTCTTCGTCAGTGTCAAAAACCCAGCTGGGTTTGATCATTCATATGTAAAAGATTTTACGTTTTGTAAAACGATATGTTTATAAAATATATATGTTTTACGTTTGATTTACGATAAATTAAACAATTCCACGAACTAAATAAACTATATTGGCAAAAAGAACACACAGAAATGAAACAGAAACTCACTAATATAATTAGATGGCCTCGTCATCATTATATGACGAGATATGAAAGAGTTTCTCTTTCATTTCTGTGTTTTTTTTTTGGTCAATATGTTATATTATATATATATAATTTTATCTTATTTCGACCACAAAAAATAACAGTAAACAGCAGAGGTTATTGAGGGTTGGTCTACACACACAAACACTTCACTTACGCCAACGTTTCGCTATATTTATATAGTATCATCAGGGCTGTACAATTAACAAGATATACGTCCGACAGACAGACACAACGAAAACAGTAGTAAATATTGCAAAACTGATAAGACAGGTTATACGACAGGTTATAACAGGTTGTCCAGAAAAGCTAAGCGTTTAAAATATTGCAATAAAGTTTACTAAGATTAGCAATGTCTGTTTTTTTATTGCATGAGTTCTCTGATTTTGAAATATGAAGCATCTCTTTTGTTAAACTTTTTGTTTGGTTTGGTTCACAATCAATTATTTCTACTTCATCAAATTTAAAACTGTGTCCACTACTGATGGTATGGTCAGCCAACGCACAAAGAGGTTGGCACATATATATATATTTAACATGAAATGTTGAAAATTGCTCTTATAATGGTAAGGAGATGTTTATTGGGGGTGACTGTTTCAGTTTTCGGGAAGCAGGACGCCGAAACAGACTGTGACAGCACGCCTGACCTCAAACTAGACATAGTGGTCCTCGAAGAGGTTAAACCACAAACTCCCAGAAAGAATGTCACGTTTCACAGTGACCTCGTCACAGGTAAGACAGTCTGATACTCTTTAAACAATCTCCATATCGCCCAATTAGAAATTATTTAAAGATTATCTTAAGGCATACATTTAATCAAATAGAAGTATTTATTACTAGACTTAATAACCACTTGAGAAATTTAAAAATTTCTTTTGCAGTCTCTATCGTTGTAGTTTGTCAATGGTTAAAAGTATTTTAAGTTACTTTTTTTAACACTGTGTACTTTTTTATATCTTTTCAATCTAGTGGCTTGAAAGAAGAATAACGTATTTGATTCTGTGATTGTACTATATGTTTACTTAATTAAATACATCTCTTAAAGATAGAGTCATGCTGGGCTGTTAGTAGACGTGAGAGAAATATTAAATGACAATAATTATATACATGCATTTCGTCATTACCACAGAGGTTAGTTTTATTAATATTAAACATATAATATACCGTCTTACCCCGTACACTGTTGCTTCAGTGTACTTATTGTTCAGTTCTTATTGAAGATGGGTGACACCCGAAACCGGTCCGAGAGGTACAGCATCAGTGTACGAGGTAAGGCAGTATATTATATGTTTAATATTAATAATAATTATATAATTAACTCATTGGTTGTGCGATCCGTAATTGTGTGGTATTTATTCATACTGGACTAAATAGATAAATCAAAGTCTCCACACACAAAAATAAGTCTGTTAAAGATAGAGATATGTTGGTCTTTACTGATTTTAAATGAATGAATTAAATGTTGAGTGAATTATAGTAATGAAAACTAAGTAAATACGGCATAATCTTAGTTTCAAATTGAAAAAAATATGTTGTGGGCTACACTCAACTTAACAATTAAGAAAACATATGCAAGTTATTGACAATCAATTTCATTTTGGATTTATATATATATATATATATATATATATATATATATATAAAGATTTCACATAAACACGTGAAATAACAATCAATGTTCAAACCACAATATAAAAATAGGAAAACAAGACTAAGATCTTTCAACCGTAACAATGGGGTCTTCGTCAGAGTCAGTTGGGTTTTTGACTCTGACGAAGACCGCTTGTTACGGTTGAAAGATCTTAGTCTTGTTTTCCCATTTTCATATTGTGGTTTGATCATTGATATATATATATATATATATATATATATTATATATATATATATGAGTCGTTATCAGCCTTTGGAGCGATTCACTTCTTTTCCTGAAGACGAGGACATCGAAATATAGTAGTGAGTTCAGTGGTTTCCTTTCTATGTGTTCTTTTTTAAATTCTAGAAGATCATATGGTGAGTTAATATACCTAGTTCCTAGAAAATTTAAAGGACTAATACGAGATTTGGAAAAGAAATTCAAAAAACTGATTAAGACAAAAGTAATCTCACTTTTCTCTCAGTAAGAAAATTTAATCTCACATATATATAATATCTCATTGGTTTTCTTTGAATACGAGTGTACATGTGTACGAGTACTGTAATAAGATATATAGTAAGTCTGGGATCAGTGACAGCATCTAAATCTAATCTAAAATTAGAACCTTGATTGTGATTCCATAAAAATAAATATTTTTTGGACGTTCTGGAGTTTTGAATCTTAATACTGATTATCAACGGCAAGTGGGGGTATACATCTTATTAATGCCCCTCTGGGTGGCAAAAATAGTTGCTACATCACTGGTTAAACTGGCCGGTTAAAAATATTTGTATATTATAATGGAAAGAAGAAAGGGCTTAAGAGAAGGTGTGTGATGCTGAACTGCTGACGAGGATTTATTAGAAGCAGTTGAGATGGTGGTGAGAGTGGACAGGTTTTGTAGACTGGACGTAATCGAATTAGAGGAAGGCCTGGTGTGACCATTTGTAGCCGGTGACAGGCAGTTTGGCGATAGTGCACTCACCCTCCCTTCCTACCCTTCTGTCACCCGCCATCCATCTCACGTGTGTTCTCCTTCGCAGCAATGACATTCGACATTTGTCAACCGCTGCATCGGTCAAACTCAACATTCGCCTCCCCGCAAAGCCTGCTTCTTTTAATGAACACACTGTACTCTATTTGTGTTTAGCACTCACTAACTAGTCATTCATGCGAGTCCATTACACCATTTGCTTGTCATTACCAAACAACTAATACATTAAACAATAATCTATCGATTTGTTTATCATTGATTCAATATTATCGAAATTTAGTATTGAAGTTTGATTAAAGGCATTGCCGACCTTGAGAGCGAAGTTTAACAGCAAGAAAGACTTTGTTATTTTCCAACGCTCATACTTATAAGGCTTTCACCTTTTAGTGCTGTTCTATGGGCAGAAATTGTAGCTCATTTATTTATTTTGCACGGGAGCCAGATTAGCTCAATGTTTAACATACTCGCCTCTGGACGGGTAGTCCAAAGTTTGATCCCACCTGGCCCTTGATTTATTCACGCGGTAGGTAAATAAGTCTGATTATGTCGTCCCTCGGAGAATGCAATAAGCCGTCGGTCCCAATGCGTAATCCCCTAGTCCTCGTTAGGAGATCGGTTTAAACAATGAAAAAAATAAATAAAAATTATTTGGTGCTCATTTTGAGGAATGTGCGAGTCACATGTCCTGTTGATTCTATTTTGCCTAAATCGTAGCCTGTACGTTGTTAAGGTTTCGTTAAAGATCCCTACTCGAAATACACTTGAGTTAGGTAAAATTTAGGACTCCCAATGTAGAATCTCTAGAATCACCGATCAAACAAATATCCGGTAAACAGCTGACGTTATCACCCGCTAGGGGATCGGTTTAAACAATGAAGAAATAACATTATTTGGCTCCCATTTTAAGAATGGGCGAGCCGCATTACCTGTTGATTGTATATTGCGAGTCCAAAATTTTGCCTAACTTAAGTGTATTTAGAGTCGGGATCTTTAACAAGTACTTGACATCGTATAGTCTCGGGACCGACGGTTTAACATTCTCTCCGAAGGAGGACTTGCTTAGTTTTATTCACCTCCCACGTGAATAAATCGAGAGATAGAGGGGATCCAGCCCCGGATTTACCAGTTCAGAGGCGAGTACGTTAACCACTGAGCTAACCTGACCCCCATCTTTTAAAAAGTGGAATAATTTAAAATCAATATTATATATACTATATTTTGACTCCAAAGTTCAACTTAAAATCTGAAGTTTAATATATACTCACTAAAGAGAAACACAGTGGGTTATATTTTGACGTGGTGCTCATGAGTTGGATGAGATAATAGTTTGATAATAGTAATAGTGACACAAGTCACAACTCTTATGAAAGTAAATCTACTATTCTATGTTTCGTAATAAGTGTTAATATGAATATTGCTACAATAAAAGAAACATAATCAATTAAATTCATTATCTGTATGGTTGATATGGTAATACTTCACCAAAGAGGTCAATATCGTGTCTGCAAGATAAGCAAATTAAAATGAAACAAAAACTGAATTGATTGTCAACGAGTTTATATTGCTTAGAGTTGTTCATATTCATTTGTTTGAGCAATCCGTAATTGTCTGGTATTCACTCATACTAGGGACAAAACGATAAATCAAAGTCTCCATACAAAAGAAGAGTTTTACTTAAACTACGCCTTTCAAACACTTCGTGTCCATTATCAAGTATTCAACAATACAAATTAAAACTAATCAATATAATCATAGATTATTTTTGTAACTTTTAATTTTTGATTTGTATTACAGAATTTACCCTGATTATGAACATGAAGTGTTTGAAACGCATAGTTTAAATAAAAAACTTCTTTATATTTAACAGACGATAGTCTTTGAACTATCGTTTCTGCTCCTAGTATGTTGTAAGTTATTGCTTGTTATTTGATTTATTTATAGCAAAAATTGTTATATAGTGAGGTTCAGAAATAAACTCAAGTTTTATGTTGCTTAAGAGTCCTCAATATATATATTCAATGATCAAACCACAATATGAAATGGGAAAACAAGACTAAGATCTTTCAACCGTAACAAGTTGTCTTCGTCAGAGTCAAAAACCCAACTGACGAAATCTTAATCTTTTTTAAAATAAATCTCTTTTGAAAACCCACCTAACCCAGTCTTAGTCTTGTTTTCCCATTTCATATTGTGGTTTGATCAGTGATTGTTATTTTACGTGTTTAGGTGAAATCTTTAACATATATATATATATACCAATTAGATGAAACGATTCTTCGAACTGAATAAACTAGAATTTTTAAAAGAACACATAGAAAATACGAAATACTCGTACAGTTACATCGAAATATAGTAGTGAGTTCAATGATTCCTTTTCTATGTGTTCTTTTAAAAATTCTAGTTTATATATATATATATATTCGAATATGATTGTTTTTATCATAGATCAAAACCAAAGGGTCAGCTAAAGTTTCGCACTTGATTGAAAATCAATCTGGTAAAGATATTAATTCTCCACTTTTCCATCGTACTTATTCCAATGGTTTTTATTATAGTAGTCAAATGAAAGGTTTTTTTTTTCTTCACAGGATATTTTAGCGTGTCATAAAAGAAGTATAGAGGGGATTCAGCAGTGATTAATAACTTGTCCGGTCTTCTGATATAACTTCCTCAATCATAAGTTTGGAAATAGCTTTGTGAAAGAGACAGTCCTTTTACGCTCTTCATTTAAAATTACTTGAAAAAAAAATTGGCGAGGGGGAAGAAAGAACAAAGTATTTTTGAAACTGGAGTTAACCTCTCGTTATTTCTCTTTACTATAAGGGGTGTTTTTGATTTAAGAATTATAATATCTCTTCCAGTCTCGGTTTTTTTTTCACAGATACCTGACTACCTCTAACTTATTTTTTAATAACTTCAACATTTATTACTTTATCTAAAAGTTAAACCAATTTTAAATTATATTATACTGATTTCTACTCTTATTATACATTTATTAGAGTTACTTGTTATGAAATAGATTTCTGTATTTGGTTCAACTAAAATGGGAAAAAATTAAATGCTGCCTCCATTCAATACAAATTTTATGAAAAAAACCATAAATATTGAACAGCTATTATTGTGCTTTTTCAGGCTATACCTTCAATAATTTATAAGTGATATGTATTTCATTAACGAATGGTTATATCATGTGAATAACTAATCAAGCGAATGAATTATCATATCAAATAAGTTAATGTTCATATCAAGAGAATGAATTATCATAACAAATAAGTTAATGTTCATATCAAGCGAATGAATTATCATATCAAATAAGTTAATGTTCTTATCAGGCGAATGAATTATCATATCAAATAAGTTAATGTTCTTATCAAGCGAATGAATTATCATATCAAATAAGTTAATGTTCATATCAAGGAATGAATTATCATATCAAATAAGTTAATGTTCTTACCAAGCGAATGAATTATCATATCAAATAAGTTAGTGTTCATATCAAGCGAATGAATTATCATATCAAATAAGTTAATGTTCATGTCAAGCGAATGAATTATCATATCAAATAAGTTAATGTTCTTATCAAACGAATGAATTATCATATCATATAAGTTAATCTTCTTATCAAGCGAATGAATTATGATATCAAATAAGTTAATGTTCATACCAAGGGAATGAATTATCATATCAAATAAGTTAATGTTCATATCAAGCGAATGAATTATCACATCAAATAAGTTAATGTTCTTATCAAACGAATGAATTATCATATCAAATAAGTTAATGTTCTTATCAAGCGAATGAATTATCATATCAAATAAGTTAATGTTCTTATCAAGGGAATGAATTGCTAGAGAGAGCAATTCAGAGTCGAAATGGGATCTAAATTGACGGAATGTGTAATAAAGACGTTTATGATGCAATAGTATATCAATCTTGAGCTCATCTTTAGGGTGATATCAACTTAGACTATCAAACAGTGTGACTTGAAAAAAGTTTAGAAAAGTTTTGTATAAAAGCGAGAAAGCTTCTGTAGAGCATACACGCACGTGGATATCATAAAAAAAAAACTTATAAAGTGATTTAAGAGGAATGGATGGCATCTCCAAAAGCATCTCACACCAAGCAATATTTTCCTACAGTACTCAGCAGATTATCAAATAAACACCTTCATTTGAACAACTACTGATTAACTATGTTTCTAAACGAACATGGTAAATTTAAAAGTTACTTCAATCGTTTTAAAATTGATGACTCAGCTTTATGAAACTGCGATAATCTCAATGTCCCAACCCCAGATCACCTTCTCTTCCATTGTGCTCTCCTTAATAACAACAGACCATCTTCAGAAAACAACAATGTTACAAGAGTTAATCTGGCCACCAAGCAAAATTGAACTGATAACAAATTTATTTCATTATTATGATTTTTAAAAAGTCATAAATAATATAGATTTCATATGACATTGTGTAACGATATTATACACACGTAATATAACTGGAGTTTGTGAAAATATTGCAATAAACTCTCTCCAAGTAGGGATACTACTTTGGAAGAAAAAAAAAGAGATCGAACAAAATTAAAAACATGTAAATACGAGTATAAAATCAATGATATGTGTATTTTACTTAAAGTAAGATATAAACACTTACGTAGTGGCTCCAGTTGATCAGTATTCACGCTCCAAAACAGGCGCGAGTTCCCATCATCCTTTGCAACATAAAACTGAGAATAAATTTTCAAGAATTTGATATAAAATTAATAACTATTTAAAATCATAGACTTATAATGACATAATTATAAAGCTAACTTCATTTTGAATATGGAAATTCCTGCTTTGAAAACCTGTCATTTTGTCAAGAAATGAGTTGTTCATTCAAGTTGAATATCTTTAATTAAACATCGTTAAAAGTAATTATATTATAAAATTTGAAAGATTTTTCAGTATAGTCGTTCCTAAGTGATTATTCTTGTGAATACAAAAAAAAATTGAATACCTCTAAAAAAAAAACTTTGAAAATACTTTCTTTCTTTTACTTCTTGTTTCTAAAACACAAGATAAAAAAAACCCTATAAAATGTACCATATAAAATGTTCAAATATTTGTTGTCAACGATTTTTTTTTCCAAAACTTTCCTTTTAGGCCTTTCAACGTGTTCATGAGGTGACAGCATTGGGGATACCAGATCCCAACACACTTTTATAATACCTAACTTTCTAGCGGTTTCTTTGCAATTTCAAATCCCTTGAGAGGATAATGCCTTCAAGAATTCAACTTGTAATAACTTAGTCACCACGATATATATTTTTTCCCCCTCTTTCGAATACATCAATAAATCTTTCCCAAATATCCGAATTAAGTATACATTTACATATATTTATATATGTATAATAAATGGAATAAAGAAACGGTCTAAACCACACAAAAAGAAACTTAAAAAAAACAACACATAAAGAACGTTACACTTACTAGGATCAATATTTCGAAACGAAGTTCATCATTTGGAAGACGGATGGAACCATTTTAAATTAAAACTAATAGATGAATAATAATTTAAAAAAAAAAAACAGCCAGCCATAAACATCAAACTAATTCGTTTACAATTTTAAAACTGTTTTTCAAAACACTGGCTACCTGATTAGCCAGGTAGAAAGGTCAAGGTCAGTCCAACCACCCTACCTTAATCCCCCAAAATGTTCCCTGATCCAAGGGCGATGTCCTGTCAACATTCCTATGCAAATCCACCTTCTATATATAAACTGACTAACTCAATATTGTTCTAATTATAGTCCTGATGATGAATATGGTTCATTCGAAGCATTTCGGCTAGAAATATTTGTGATAAGCTTTACGATATACTCGCAGTATATCGTAATACTTTCGTATACTCGCAGTTTTAATGAAGTAAGGAATTCCGAAAATTAGAGAAATTATGTAGGAAAAAGATACAAGCTAAATTTGGGGAGTTATTTGACAACATATATATATATATATTAAATTGTTTGCCTATCTTTATCTTCTCATATTTCCTAGATACCTTTTCGAGTCTTCTTATTAAGGACTTCCATTGACAGGGAAGAACATAAACGAGTTCACCAAAAGATTTGGTATTATAGTTCATCAATATTTATTCTACACTAATCACTACACTACACTATGAAAAATAAAATAGACCGGTTTCGGTTATTCAATAACCATTATCAATGTAAATTCTAAATAACATCTAATTACAAACTATAAACCTAAAAAGAAAAACAACATGTTGAAAATGAAGCGTGCTGTTGCTGGAGGTTACAGTTGGGTTTGCAGTTTCAACTGGTGATATCAGTGTTACCTCCTCCAGGCTTCTCATTTTCCTCTCGCTTTTTTTCCCCATATAACTTTAATGTCCTCTTAAATCCACTAGTCTGGGCATTTAATGATGATTTCTTATCTAGGATGTGCAGCGCCTCTATAAAAATATACAGTATATATTTATATACACACTATATAGTTGGAAAGATGATCCCAAATGTACACAATACGAGTTCCGAATTGAAGAAGAGTAACACACTGAGTAAAAAAAACACACAAACTCATAGATCGCCGTAGTTACAAACACACTAAGTTTGTAAGTCTGTTCTTTTAATCTCTGTTCCTCTTCTTGTAAATTTTGAACTTGTGAATATATATATATAATATATATATATATATATATATAAATGAATGTCGCTCTCTGCCGGTGCGAGTGGACGCACGTGCCTCTTCTTCTTCCTTTCTTTTTCCCTTCTTCTCCCTGACGACGAACTTCAGTTCGAAATATCGACCCAGTAAGTTTTCTCGCTTCTTCTATTTATTGTCTTTTTTCATTTATATATCTGTCCTGTTTGGACCGTTTTAATATTTTGATATATATATATATATATATATATATATATATATAATATAAAATTTATCAGTAAATATTTCTTCAGTAGATGGGATAATTACGTAAGTTGTTTTACAAAATTATTAAAATAATATGAAAGAGATATTTCATATATCTGGGGAAACAGTTTCAATAAAATTTTCAAAAATGTGTGTACTTTTCTTGAATTTTAGTTAATTTAGCGAGAGCTATAGTTATGTTGAAAAATATTTCCAAACATATTTCATTACTAAATGCAGCGGCAAATAACAAGGCAATGTGGAAATGGGAACAGGATGACACATTCTTGTCTGTATGAATGCAAGCTGTCATTTCACGCCAGTAATGCGAGTTGCCCCTCCACACACAACCAGGAGTGACACATCCATTTTTCTATTGCGCCCCACAAACAACTCCATAGCTTTTAGCAGTTACAAACTTCCTCTTCCCACCCCGTAATATATATATATATATATATTTCATTAAATTGTTTGCCTATCTTTATCTTTTCATATTTCCTAGATACTTGAACTTTAACTTGAAATATAGGCAAACAATTTAATGAAATATGTTTAAAAGAAGGCCCCTGCTCCCTAAGTACACAAAATATATATATATATATATATATATATATATATATATTATATTCTATTAAAACTAATGCCTATTCTAGTTTTATACTTTTTCTGATTAATTTTTCCAATCTTCTCATACATGACTTCCATAGGTTTGGAACTAAATATACAAGTTCATCAAAATTTTTATTTTTTTAATCCGACATGTTTCGGTCATCACCGAACATTACCAAAATTTTTATTTTTTTTAATGCAACACTGACCGAGACCCGATAAACTTTAGTTTTGTTTGTTTTGTTTCTATTCCCTGGTCGATACTTATATATATATATATATAAAGACATCACATAAACACGTGAAATAACAATCAATGATCAAACCACAAAAATAAAATAAGAAAAACTCAGTTAGATTTTTGACTCTGACGAAGACCGCTTGTTACGGTTGAAAGATCTTTGTCTTGTTTTCCCATTTTCTTATTGTGGTTTGATCATTGATATATATATATATATAAACCAATTAAAAAAAGGTAGCACACAGATAGACACAGGAATAACTCACTTCTATATTTCAACATCGTCGTCATCAGGAGGCGAAGAAGAAACGTTGGACCGTTTCATTTAATTACTATATATATATATATATATATATATATATATATATATATATATATATATATAATAATATATATATGTAGGTGTGTTCTCTAATCGGGGTTCGGTCAATTTTCCAGGATAAAAAATCAAACTCTCGTTGCCTGTCCAAAATTTGGTTAAAAAAGTTATTGAAATAAGTAGTCCATGTTTTCTACATGAAAACAAGAAAAGGGTGAAATTATTGTTACAGAAAATTGTTACCGAAGAACTTAGTTGAACGATATTGGTTAAGATATTTAAGACAGCAACCAGCACATTCAAATGAAGATCATGCTGAACTGGAAGTTATAAATAGGAAGTATTTCAAATTTCCTTATGTTGAGGGCTTATCACAATCAATTAGAAAAGTGTCCAAACGAAACGTACCTGAAGTTACACTGGCATTTTATAATAAAAGAAAAAATAAATCTTTATTTTCAAATTTGAAAGAAAAAATACCGAAGGAGTTACAAAGTAACCTCATTTATGCCATCAAATGTAAAGACTGTGACAAGTGTTACTATGGTGAAACTAGTCGTTTTCCCAAAGAAAGGTTGTACCAACATAATTATTCCATAAGAACAAATAAAAGTAACGCAACAGCCTTAGCTGGGCATGCCATAAACGAAGGTCACACGTTCGATTTTGAAGATACAACTATAATAGAAAAAGAAAAAGATGAGCAAAGAAGGAAGACACTTGAGATGTTATATATTAAAAAGGATCTAAGTTCGATTAATCATAGAAGTGATATTACTAATTTAAGTAATATTTATTCTGGAGTGTTGTGCTGAGGTTTAGTGAAATTTGGTTTTTTTAGTTCCCTTGAGTGAACAGTGTTGAGGTTATTTGTAATGTTATCTTATTAGTCTAGTCGAAGGTTTTTGTCCGGCTAACATTGTTGTTCCTTTAAATATGTAAATTTCATTTTCTTAGTTAAAAAATTCTTACTTCTGTAAGTAATATTGTTTTATGTATCTCTGAAATATTTCTGCTTGTAATATTCATAGTTGTAACAATCCATTTTCATATTGTGTATATGTTTGATGTTGATATGTGATTTCTTATTATCCTTTGTTTGTAGGCCTATGAAAAAGGTTTTAAATAAAACCGAAACGTTGGCAACGAGAGTTTGATTTTTTATCCTGGAAAATTGACCGAACCCCGATTAGAGAACACACCTATTCTATCAAACGGTCGATATATTATTGAATCTGTTATATATTATATATCTATATATTATATATTAATATATATATATATATATATATATATATATATATAGCTTCTATAGAGCTTCAGCTACTCAAAGGGACTACTTCTGTCCGATGACGACGAATGTCGAAATAAAGAGAAAAAAGACTAATATCTTTCAACCGTAAAAAGCGGTCTTCGTCAGAGTCAAAACTCAAGTCAAAAAACAAAGAATCAAAATTATCAAAGAGACCTTCAGAAATTTTTACTTTTTTAAGGATGTCCTGTAAACATTCCTGTATAAATCCACCTTCTATATATAAGCTGACTAACTCAATATTATTGTAATTAATACCAATACTAATTCCTGTAATTTTTGTAACTTTTCAATTTTAATTTGTATTGTAGGAGTTTAGCTGACAATGAGCACGAAGTGTTTGAAACGCGTAAAATGAAAGAGCTATTTTGTGCGTTTGGAGACTTCGTTTTATTTATTTAATCCAGTATGAAATTAATATCTGTATTAAGACGTAACCTTCGTACTGATTCTACAATTTCATTATACCATAAGCTCAAATGAAAAAAATTTCATAGTTTTGAATTAAACTAATAGAGATAGATGGAATAAAAAAACCGATCCCCTCGCGGGTTAATATGTCAGCCCTTAAGGCCTTTTAGTTTGATCTGACGTTTGGGTGTTATCACTCTATTACTGCATACAATTTATTAAGAAATGCAGCGGAGTCAACCCGATTGTTCGGTTTTTGGCATTAACTGTCTACGGCTTTCTAGCGCAGTGCGATGATCTAGGCCTACCTAGTCTTGAAGTAAACTAATTATTCGACATTATTATATTTCAGAAATGTTAATAATAGTTTTGAAAATTTAATAAAAATAATTAAAAATGAACTAAACTCTTTGCTACATTTATATTAAACCGACATTTTTGTTCCGAGTATTTCTGTTGTAATACCTTAGTGGTCTCATTTTAAACTGGATTTTAATAAGTCTTGTTATTCTCAAGGTAAATTTTGCGAAACTCGTTTCATTATGTGATTCTGGTTGAAGCTTTCTAATTACAGTGACTCCTTGCACTATTTGTATAAGGAAAATATCTGTTGATAATGCAAACCTGGCTTTCTTAACCTATAGTAAAGAACAACTTTTACAGGTGGGAGCACAGATGTTTCATAAATAACTATAATTTAAAATAGTTATTATTATTAAATTAAACTATATTTTAAATATAGTTATTTATCAAATCTTCAATATAAATATATTTCACATCAACTGTTATGAGTTAAACTAAATTATTGGACTCTATGAAAAATACTAATACTGTCATTATTATTAAATTTAACTCTTATAAAAATGTTATTATACTTGTAGTGATATTTAAGAATCACTCGATAGAAGAATTTATTTTCAGAAAAAATTAAGTTTCACAAAAACTTTGATTTTCTCAAGTAAGGCTTTGTGGGGAAAAGGTCGGGAAATATATGTGATTTATATCACGTTTACATCTCTTGAATAGATGTGTAGGCTACTATGTTCTATAGAATTAGAGTAAAAAAATTTAGTTTCAATGACAGTTATGTTAGTCATCAACAAACATATTAAATTATTAGTTGTGCAATCCGTAATTGTGTGGTATTTAATCATTCTGAGGTAAAATGGATAAACAAACAAAAGTCTCCACACAAATGAAGTTTTATTCAACAACAAGAACGCGTTTCGAACACCTTGTGTTCATCATCAGGAAGACACCAAGGATATGGTGCTGAAAGGTTGGTCCAGTGAAAACAACTTACTGGACTAGTTGTTTTCACTGGAGAAACTCTTCAGCACCACATCCTTGGTGTCTTCCTGATGATGAACACAAAGTGTTCGAAACGAGTTGTTGTTGTTGAATAAAACTTCATTTGTGTGGAGACTTTTGTTTGTTTATCCATTTTACCTCAGAAACATAGATTAGAGTAGACTGCAGTGGCTATCCTTTGATAGTATTAATCTAGTACACATAGATTAATGATTGGCCCTACATAATATTCTACATTCATATTCACATGATTAATAAATATTCTACATTCGGAGTCGTAAAGTCGATGTAATTCGGAGTTTGAAGTATACGAAACTAGAGTTGTATTTTGAATAGGGAATCTTTAACAAGTAACTGACGTCGTACAGACTTGGGACCGACCGTTTAAAGTCCTCTCTGAAAAATGACATCCACAGATGTTTCACAATTTTTTTTTCAGATTTGGACTAAATCGGGGTACTGATCCCCGGATCTACCAGTCCAGAGGCAAACACTTAAGCCACTGGGCTACTCTTGTTCCTTATCTAACAATCATATGTTATTATTCATAATTAAATCAAAAGATACAATTATCGAAAGTATAGTGGATATTATATATTCCAATCAATGCGAGTGTTTATCTTCCCAGCGAAATGCAATACCTTCTAAAATCTCCAATAATAATAGCCTAGAAGAGCCAACCCAAATATATTAGTCATACTTGCTGTAGGACATGATCTCAGGAGCTCTTGTTATTATGCAAATGTATGCAGTTCTCTAAATTTTACTTAAGAGAATTTGTATTGAGTTTTCGAAGTTGTTTACCGCATATAATTGCCTCATAAATTATAATTGGTCTGATGATTCATTGCAGTATTCAGCATAAACACTTCCCTATGTACTTGTCATTCATCTGCAGGCTATTAGACCAAGTTTTTCTTTATATATGCTCCTTATATGTTGATTAATGATGACACTGCTCTCTAATGTATTACAAGACAGATGATATTCTTTAATTCAATGGAAACTTTGTTCTATTTTCCTTGTTTGGGTTGCTAAAGAAAGACATTGTAAACTCAACAATCACACTTTTTTTCGCTTATCCTTAGTCAATTCAAAAAAAAAAAATTGTAAGCTTAAACCATTCTCAAAGAAAATGTTCAAATTTCTTTCTATAGATTAAGACAGTGTCATCAGAATAACTCTGGATACCAATACATGTTTTTCACAAGTTTTTCATCCACCATAAGTTATAATAGTCCTTGTGGTGAACATATTGTGGTGTTTAGCTCAATACTACCATATTAAAAATTCTCCTTTGTCCAGTCATTATCCGCCGCTTTCTCCAATCCAGTTTAATAAAGTTAAGTCGACATTAATTTTTGCAAGAAAAGTACAGATAGCCGCATACATAACATTATCAAAAGCTTTTTCAATAACAACAAAGGTGCACAAAGACATTTCCTTAGTATTTATTGTTTTAACAAGCCCTTCCGTAAATTGGTAAAAAGAGGCGATAGAAGAAATTCAGTCTCTGAATGCATGTTGACAATGATAAAAGAGTTTTCTTTTAATTACTATGCACTTGATACAATGTTCGTTATTTTTTTTTTCAGCGTTTTAAACCAGTGGTGTAGCAAGGGAGAGGGTGGGGCCAGATTAGCTTAGTGGTTAACGTACTCGTCTCTGTGCTAGTAGTCCGGGTTGATCTCCACATTGCCCTCGATTTATTCTCGTGAATAAATCTGAGTAGGTTGTCCCTCGGAGAGGACGTTAGGTCTGTTTTGATCTTTGCATTCCTCGGCATTTTGTGCCATAGCCGCTTAGTCAAGCCAGGCCGCCTTGTTGACAAGTTACCCTTTAGCCACTTCCATTGAAAGCATGGAGGTGCCCGAGGGCACCTCAAGCAACGCAATTCTATGCACGAATTCTGACGTTAAGCCATCAGTCCCGAGCTTTTACGATGTCAGGTACTCGTTGAAGATACCTACTCCAAATGACGTTGAGTTAGGCAAAATTTTGCACTCTCAATGTAGAAGCTGTAGAATCACCATTCAAACAAAAAGCAGGTAAACGGTTCACTTTATTACTTGCTAGGGATCGGCTTAAACAATATGGGATCGGGGGGGGGGGGGGGGGGCACCGGGGGCGGCATTTTGAGGATGTAAAATAGAAAAAATTAATAACATAAAAAACTAACAAAAAATCTGAAAATGTATACCAAAATGAGTTTTCGTGGTCGTCATTGCTTTTATGTTTTATTTCTGTAATATTATTTTTAAACAGATCTTTCAACTGTATTATTTGCAAATTAAAAATAAATCTATTTTAAATTTTTCAAAACTATTTTTTTTTATATTTATATTTATGTTTGCTTAGCCAGATAATTTAATGTAACAATTTTTTTATGATTTCAATTATTCGTTTTTGTTTTCAATAATCTTTGGTATTCTTTGTGATACGGCTATGCTCAAAAATCAAGGTAATTCTATAAATTCAATTACAATTTGAATAATTGAAATGTTTCAATGTTGCATGTGTACGAGAGACGGCTATCAAGGAATAGAAATTTATGGGGGGGAAAAAAATGTTGTGCAGAAAAGGACGTTTTCTTCTCTATAAATAAAGAAAACTCTAATCTCATTAAAAATAATATTGCAGTTAATCAACAAAAATAAATAATTATTGTTAAATAAGTCAAAACACAAAGGTGTTTAATAATTCCAGTATAAGGTCTATACGTGGATGCATATGTTATGCAAATTCATGCATCTCTATGCCTTTGACCTCTTTGAGCCCACTGGTGGCCCAGTGAAGCAGAAACTGTTAACCTAATTAAACAAACCGGTAGTTATTGATATCAGTATATATATTAAACAATATATAAATATTCAATCCAGAATAAGAAATGGGATAAATAGAATAAGTAAGATCTTTCAACCCTTACAAGCGCTACCTGCCTTTAGTCGAATCGCACTTTTAGTTCACATAACCAAAAGAATGAAAAAATGAAAACAAGTTGACACGTTCATATACCTACATGCATTCAATCATATCAGACTTTTATCTCATATATGCAAGAGTTGAAAAAATGAAACCAAGTTGACACGTTCATACATGTATTCAATCATATCAAACTTTTATCTCATATATGCAAGAGTTGAAAAAATGAAACCAAGTTGACACGTTCATACATGTATTCAATCATATCAAACTTTTATCTCATATATGCAAGAGTTGAAAAAATGAAACCAAGT